>JAVDBV010048375.1:0-20872 GCA_032619315.1 Piper longum | reverse complement strand
GGAATCAACTCAAACTTGTAGATATCGTTCCTAGCTTCACTTTTGTCACTTCTTCAGGGCCAATAATGACCATAGTTGGTCGGAAAAAGGCCGTGAAGGTCCGCCTTCACTGCTGGTTTCCTCTGTTCTTTTTTCACCCTTATCCGATGGGTCTCTTCCTGGCTTTTTTTTGGAGACTGCAATTGAGAACTTCGGTGACGATCACTTTGGCTTTGTATACCACTCCTCACTCTTCACTTTGGTTACAACTTATGGGGCCGGGAACGACTGGATCTTGTCGGAAAGCTGCTGCGAAGATCCGCCTCCGTGGTTGTTATCTGCTCTGTGATGCTTTATTTTCTGTCTTGTTTCTTGGTCGGATGAGTCCCTTCCTGGCTTTTTTCCGGAGACTGCAATGGCAAACTCCAGTGAAAATTACTTTGGCTTTGGAAACCACACCTCCCTCTTCACTTTGGTTACCACTTATGGGGCCGGGAACGACCGTCTCTTGTCAGAAAATCGCCGCGAAGATCCGCCTCCTCGACTATTTTCTACTCTGTAATGCTCTATTTTTCCGTCTTCTCCCTTATCTGATTGGCAGGTTACTGACAGAATCCCGGCGAATGTAGCAATTGAATCCAGTGGTAATTGGCTTGGGCTTGTAGATATCGTTTCTGGCTTCACTTTTAGTACCACAACTTAGTCGGGAGTGATCGGTGTTGGACTGAAAAAAATCCGCAAAATCCACTATTCGCTGCCTCTTCCTGTGTCTTCTTCGACTCCAGCGATGCAAGGGTGTGGCAACCTGCGCAGCTTTTTCTTGGTTGGGCACTGGCGAGTTCTTCTTTCCTTCGGCTAGTGGAGATGGTGATGGGCTGGCGGCCACTAATGATGGATAGTAGCAAGGATTCCTCCTAATCCATCCCCTGTTTTCACCTGCAACAAAAAAAAATCTCTTGGCAGTCGGTGACGACTTTGGCGCCAAACTCGTCACCGAATAGAAGATTTTGTTGGTAGGTCTGGATGACAGCAACTCCTTGCTTCTCCCCTGTTTCTATGGCAATCATGCAGTAGATGATAGTGGCAAAGCTTGAAACTTCCAGGATGACGATCTTCGGCCAAAGGTGCAGCGAGGCAACAATGGTCCAACTCCGGCGACACTCGACGGGAGGGCCTTGGCAGTACGTCGGAACGGTGGCAAACAGCAGGAAGAAGGCCTAATCCTGCCCCTGTTCTTTCCTGCAACAAAGAAAAAATTCCCTTTCAGTAGATCCGATGCAGAAAGGCCGGGACCTTGAAGCGTCGGCGATGTCTTTGGCAGCAGCTGTATGTGGCAGCAGCGTGGCTCCGGTGATGGCTCCCTTGTGACAATAAGCAGGGCTGTAAAGAGGCAAACTATTGCGGCAATCCATCGGCAAAGCTCCTCACGTTCGCAGCAGTAGCAGGGCAACAATTGGAAGGCAACTTTTGGAAAATAACAACAGTCTCAGTGCGCCTCGCTTCATGTTCTGGACATGGTGGTGGTGCAGGACAGAAAAGGTCTCTGTTTTCAGCGTCTTAGTAACTAGGTGGTGGGATTCATGGCTTCAAATTTTGGCTATGGATAGCAATGGTGGTCAAATAATATTGGGGGCACTTCAAGCTGTGTGGGTATGCTAGGGGGTCACCGAAGATGGATCTTAGGCGAGGGGCTCCTCCCCTTCTCTTTCTTCTCTTTTCTGGTTTTACCTTTTCTTCTCTTCAATTCACTGAGCCCCCCTCCTTTTCCAGTACGTAAGGCTTTGTCTTTTATAGAGTTTTCTACGCTTCTTCTGTTCCGGTATTACTGGCGTGCCATCCTCACCCGTCTTTATTTTCCTTAGAAATTCCCTCCGGTAGTTTGTGGAACTGTCAGGACTTTTTCTCCGAAGCGTAGAAATCACGCAAGCGGATAAATACAAATCTCAGCAATTTTCCAGATAAACGAAAATTCCATAATTAGCCATTTAACCAGATAAATAAAAATTAAAAAACTATCCACGTGACCGGATAAATCTGTCCAAACAATCAGCGAAATACGATTTGCATTTTTTTTTCATTTTCATCATCATTTTTTTTACTTTTTTTTGTAGAACAATATTTTGCTCTCAAGCTAGGATGACCCCTCTTGGGTCACTGTGTGATAAGAGAGTGACTTCTTTGCTCAACAACCGTGGTCTCCAAATCCATATTTATTTCTTTTTACTTTGTATATTTGTGTAGCAATTGGGGAATGACAATTTGGTTTCTACTCTCAGATGTGACTTCTCTTTCTTAACATCTTGCTTCCCTGGTAAGAAGATCTCATTATGTCTTCTTTTCCTTCTATGATATGGAGGAGACCTTGTTCTTTTATGATGTTTCGCCCTATTTGTTGAGCTGTTGACTTCTCTTTTAAACCTTTTAAGAGTAGTAATTTCAATTAACGCCCACAACTTCTTGTCCAATGTCAAGTTGGATGATGATCTTGATTTCTTCGGTAATACAAAGAAATGAAGGCGAGAAGTCGATCTTGTGTTTGTGTTGAACTCCTCTTACTCTTCGATTATATTTGCCAAGTCTTCATTTCTAGCAATTGTGATAAGGTACTTCAAGCTTTCACCTGGTAGCTGACACTTGATCTGAAAAGGGCTGCTAGTAGAAAATATACTCTTGATTCGGATAACAAGACTTGAATAAAAACAATCACGATCCACTACAACAAGTCATGTGTTTTTTCCAATGTAATGTCTCTTCCTTCCTTAGATCACTATCTTTCTGCCGTAACTGTAAATCAGGAGAAGTTTTGTTTTTCCATATTGCATTGAATCCTGCAACTTAACTTCTTCTTGAGTTGAAGTTGTTAGAACAACAAGCTGATCTTTTATCTTTTCTTCATTGAGATCCTTTCCATCTTGATCTTCAAACTCATGCATCATTGGATATGTAGGGAACCCTTTCTTCACTTTTTTAGTGGAAACGGGTCGTATTTCCATGTCTTCGACCTTAACCATCGGGGCATCTATTTTTGCATTTTTCCTTCCTTCATATAGCTTTTCCTTTCTCTTTTGAGACTCCATTAGTGAAGATGAGTGGCTCACTATCATCACATTGGCAGTTGAAGTTTTATAGTTTATATCACCTTTGTCAAGCAAATCTTGGATCTTCTCCATCACATCTCGACATTGCACCGTAGAATGACCTAATCTCCATTGAAATCGACAAAAATTTTCCTTCTTTTCATCTTCTGGATTTGGCAAATTTTTTGGAGTCCATGGTGTGATCTTTCCTTTGCTCTTCAACACATCAAACCATCTCTCAGTATCTCTAGTGTTGAAGGTGTAATCTTTAATATTCTTCCATTCACGTAGTTGTCGAGACTCTCGAGGTGTATGTCTTGGATTTTCACTTTCATTCTTAGTCTTCACTTGCTACTGGTGACTGCATTGCTTGATGCTCCTTTATTCTTTACTAAAGCTGAAATTCTGTTGAGTTCTTTATATATCAACACCCTTTCCAAAAGTTCTTCAAATGTGTTACATTGTGCACTACTTAAGAACCAAGCAGCTGATCCAGCATTCATTGCACAAATCTTTACAAGCTCCTTGATCTCTAGAGTCTCTTTCATTTGGGATGAGTGACTTCTGAATCTTTTTACATATATAGCAAATTCTTCACTTGGTTTTCTCTGACATTGCCTTAAATGCTCAATCTTTATCGGGATATCTGACTGGAAATGAGCTGTGAATTGCTTGATGAGTTCTTCCCATGATCTGATTGATCTAGGTGGGCGATTGTTAAACCATCTAAGTGCATTACCATTGAGATAAGCTGGGAATTGTTGTAACTTTAACTTTCCATTTGTCGAGATTGCTCCGCACTCAATCTCGAATATTGTGATATGATCTTCAGGGTTGCCATTTCCATCAAACTTTGTGAAGGTTGGGCACTTGTACTTCTTAGGAAAAACCTTTGTGTAGACTTCCTCAGCTAATGGTTGAAGATGCTTTGTCGCTTCAGTTGATACTTTATCTTTCTTTCCAATCAATGCTGTGATAAGTGCGGCTTGTGCATCCATTTCTGCTTTCAACTCTTCAAAATGGGAATCTTGAACTGATACACCTGGTGTAACCGGTGCTACTGGAACGGTTGTAGGATAGACTGATGGGGGATAATTAGCTGGCAGTGGAGCTACTGTGGCAGGAATTGACGGTTGAATCATTGAAACCAAAGGCGGTGCCGTTGGGATGGGCACCGCGGTGGTAATTGGTGGCGGAAACGCCATTGAAGCTGAATATTTGGGATGGCAGGGTTGTACCATGGGTATGGGTACAATGGCTGGTAGTAAGGTGGTTGTGGAAACCATGTTGAATGTGGGAGTGGACTATGTTTAGTCCGACTGGGTTGCATAGTGGGATAGTGTTGAGTCCAACTTGGCTCGGACGATGAAATCATCAAAGGAGGTGCTTGTGACATGGTTCCCGAGACATGAGAAAACATGTGATTCACTTGAGGGATGTTTGACAAATCCACATTGGTTGGGACAGTCGCCAAAGGCATTTCCTATGGCGCCATAAGAATGATTGTTATCGGTTGGTTTGCTAGATGGTCCATGTCTAGACTTGGCCAGTTTGCTGGCTGGTCTATTTCGCCTAGACTTTGCTGGTTTGCTGGGTTGGCATCATCTTTTTTGGATGCACTTCCCACTGCGATGGAGGCTCACCTATTTGATGTGAGGACGTCGTCAAGTGCCGATTCAAGTTGTCTAATCTGTTCTCGAAGTTCTTCATTCGAGTTCGGGTTTTCATGTTGCAGGGCAGCTGGCTCGCCCACAGTTGCAGTGGATTATACCTGTCTTTCAAGGTGATTTGTTGCTATCAAAAGCACTTATCCGGCTTCTATTGATTAGTTTATCTCTTCATTGCTTCTTGGACTTTGATCTTCTCGTCTCAACATGCTTCTTCTTGGAGTAATTCCTCCTTCATTTCCTTCATTCAACACTCCTTCGAGGAGTTGGATTCTTTTGCGCACATTTCCCGCTATGTGTTGACTTGCTTCCATGTTTAATTCAAACTGGTGACCACCTTCAGTTGATGTGGATGAATTATCCTCATTACCACTTCTTTGTCGTGCCACATTCCTTGTCTCCGGTGCCATTCCTCTTCACTCGCACAAATCTTCAAACGACACTGCTACCTCTCAACGGTCCCCAGTGGAGTCGCCAAAAAATATGTTCGGGTGCGGGATCGTCCACCCTCGAGGTGACCGCCGTGGTTTTCGCTCGACCGAGGATGCGATCCAGGTTTGAAGGGTTCGGTGGGACCGAGGTGCCCTTGCCATGCAAAGAGATAGTGCGATAATATAATATAATTCAAATGATATCACAAGCACCAAAATGACACACAGAAAATTTTTTACGTGGTTCCTTAGGGTTCAACTTGAATCCCTAAGTCAGTCCACGGTGAGATTAGTACTCACAATCCACTATTTCTCCTTCGATTTTACAAGTTATACAAAAGAGTGCATTTTTGCCGCCTTTAAATCAATTCGCATGAGATCTTTGACTCAAATGACATGGTTCATCCCTTTCTAGTCTTCAAATCCTCAAAACAACCCCACCATCGAGTCCACAACGTCCAAAAATGGTGGGGTAGCAAATTTCCTCTCAATCCGAGGTGTAGAAGGCCTTCAAATTATATTCGAATTTCTAATAAATTGAACTGAACCGCTTCGGGTTGGTTCAAACTAAATAAATACTGGACCGAACCGGATGGCGTGTGCAGGCTCTCTTTTCACTCTGCGTGTGCCAGTCTGCTAGTGGTGCACGGTGTGCCAATTCGAATCCGGGTCGCGGATGCGGTTGCGAGTCTCAGTCCAAACTGTTCACGGTCTAATCAATTAACAAGTAATGACCAATATCAACAATAAACGGGCAAATGAGTAATACAGACCCATTTCTAAGTCGAGCAAACAATCATCAACATGGACATCCAATGACGGGTCTTAAACCCAATTATCTTTACAACCCTTCTCTTCTCTATTTTTTTCGCAGCAACACCGTTGTGAGTGGGTCTCTTCCTCAATTTTTTCCTTCAATTGTAGCTATTAAATCCGGTGGGACTCGACTCAGGTTTGTAGATCTTCTTGCTAGCTTTACGTTGGACACCACAAAGTGGCCGGGAACGACCGGAATTTGTCGTAAAACTTCTGCGAAGTCAGCTCACCGTAGCTGTTTTCTGCTACTGAATTCTCTATTTTCCGCTTATCCAATCAATCAGTTCTTGATTTTTCTGGCGGCTACAATGACGAACCTTGGCAAAACTCAGTTTGGGTTTCGAGACCACTTCTCCGTCTTCACGTTGGTCGCCAATTTGGAGCTGGGAACAACCGGGTTTGATTGAGAAATAATCCACGCGATCAGTCTTTTGCTGCTCTGTTTATTGTCTTTTGCCTTGTCCAATGGGTCACTTTCCGAATTTTACCCGGCGAAAGAGGGGGGGAACTCCTGTGAAACTAAGCTTTGGTTTGTAGATCTCCCCTCTGGATTCAGTTTGGATACCACTCTGGAGGCGGGAACACCCGTCGCTGATCAGAAAATGGCCACAAAGATCTGTCTTTCCATTGTTTACTACTCTTCCTTACTCTGTTCTGTCTTCTTTCTTGTCGGATGGGTAAATTCTTGAATCGTTTCCAGCGATATAGGCTACTAAATCCAATGGGAATCAACTCAAACTGGTAGATATCGTTCCTAGCTTCACTTTTGTCACTTCTTAAGGGCCGGTAATGACTATAGTTGGTTGGAAAAAGACCGCGAAGGTCCGCCTTTGCTGCTGGTTTCCTCTATTCTATTTTCACCCTTATCCGATGGGTCTCTTCCTGGCTTTTTTTGGAGACTGCAATGGCGAACTCCTGTGACGATCACTTTGGCTTTGTATACCACTCCTCACTCTTCACTTTGGTTACAACTTATGGGGCCAGGAACGACTGGATCTTGTCGAAAACCTGCTGCGAATAACTGTTTTCTGCTCTGTGATGCTTTATTTTCCGTCTTGTTTCTTGGTCGGATGAGTCCCTTCCTGGCTTTTTCCCGGAGACTGCAATGGCCAACTCCAGTGAAAATTACTTTGGCTTTAGAAACCACTCCTCCCTCTTCACTTTGGTTACCACTTATGGGGCTGGGAACGACCGTCTCTTGTCAGAAAACCGCTGCAAAGATCCGCCTCCGCGACTATTTCCTGCTATGTAATGCTCTGTTTTCCGTCTTCTCCCTTATCCGATCGGCAGGTTACTGGCAGAATCCTTGCGAATGTAGCTTCTAAATCCGGTGGTAATTGACTTGGGCTTGTAGATATCGTTTCTGGCTTCACTTTTAGTACCACAACTTAGCCGGGAGTGATCGACGTTGAACTGAAAAAAAATCCGCGAAATCTACTATTCGTTGACTCTTCCTGATATGGGCAATGTCTTCTCCGACTCCGGCGATGCAAGGGCGTGGCGACCAGGGCAGCTTTTTTTTGGTTGCGCACTGGCGAGTTCTTCTTTCCTTCAGCTAGTGGAAATCATGATGGGCTGGCGGCCACCAATGATGGATAGCAGCAAGGATTCCCCCTAATCGGTCCCCTGGTTTCACCTGCAACAAAGAAAAAAAATCTCCTGGCAGTCGGTGACGACTTTGGCGCCAAACTCTGGTGAATGGACGCTTTTGTTGGTAGGTCTGGACGACAGCAACTCCTTGCTTCTCCCCCGTTTCTATGGCGATCATGCAGCATATGACAGTGGCATAGCTTCAAACTTCCAGGATGACGATCTTCGGCCAAAGGTGCAGCGAGGCAGCAATGGTCCAACTCTGGCGACACTCAATGGGAGGGCCTTGGCAGTACATCAGAACGGTGGCAAACAGTAACAAGAAGGCCTAATTCTGCTCCTTTTCTTTCCTGCAACAAAGAAAAAATTTCCTTTCTGTAGATCCGATGCAGCAAGGCCAGGACCTTCAAGCCTAGTAAATTATTCGTCATTATTCTATGTTTCTTAACTCTCAATAGAAAGGGGGCTTTGCACATTAATTGTCTGAGTTCTTTTCTATTTGTTTTTATCTTATTTCTTGTATATCATGTTCGTTGTTGTTTTAATCTATCTCCAACTTTGGGGATTTTTCTCAACAATATTTATGTGATAATTATAGTTCCAAGGTAAGGTAAAGAAAGCACTTGGTTTTACTTGTTGAATAATGTCTATTAGACTAGATTGTAGACTTGAAATTGACAGACAATATGGATTTTTGGATAGCTCACTTAGTCTATATATTCTCAAAATCAGAGTTATAGCTTATAAAAACTATGCAATGAGCTCATATAAGCTACTACAGCTTAGAGCCTCACACATACAAGGCTTAATTACAATATATAAAATTTATGATTGATTTTATTGTTATTTTTTTTATCACAAAGGTGAGAAGCCAAATAGTTGGAAAATCAAACCTAATTACCAGAAAAAGGGAAAAAATACAAACTCTCTAAAATACACTCACTTAAAAAAATAAAATAAACTCAACCCATAACTATAAAAAAATTAAAAAATATTTTTTTTATGAAAGGGTAATCAGCCGCTTCTAGTCAAGGGGGTTGTAGGATCCAGCTACCCATCCCTAGGCAGAGGGTGGGCAGATCTGGCTAGCTCGGCTTAGGGAAGGAAGAATCTTGCTGCCCTGTCCATGGGTGGCTAATGGTGATCAGCTATAAAACCCGGGCTTTTCTCCCGATGGTTTTAGTGTCGGTTCAATTTTACCTAGATTATGACGCTTTGACCAACCTTTTTATCGTGTGTGTACGTATGTGTATAGTATGTTATGTGCGAGCACAACCCTAGTCTCCTCTGTTGCTCGGCGCCACCCGATTTAACACTATGTCATTCAGGCTCTTATTTGGGATTTTTATTTGAGTCGAGTCTAGTTAAGTTTAGGATCATATTTCTCATGAGTTCAGATGTTTATTGTGTGTTTGAAACCCCTTTTGATCAATCCTATCCCTAGGGATCCAACAATCTTAGGGTATGAACCCTAGGTGTGCGTAAAGTGCGCCAGAGGCAAAGGCACTCTTCAGGTGCCTTTATGCTAGGCCCTAGCACAAAAGTGCCCTGGCAATGCCCTTGCACCCAAGTTGCCTGTGGTTTGGTTCAGCGTGAATGTGTGATGGTCTTGTTTAGACTCTAATGTGGTCCGGCTTGGTAGAGGCCAGTACTAAGGGATAGCACCCTTGCGCTAGAACTAGATTTTTGTCTATAAATAGGGAATGATTTCCACTCTTCTCACCCCCTTTGGCTCTTCCTCTTCGACTTTCCCCTTCCTCCTTTCTTCTCCATTTCCTCCATAACCTTCATAGGTTGTCTCCAAGCCCTCTATAAGTCTAGTCAAAGCCTGGGTGTAAAACCCGTGACTTGAGTCAGGGTTTTATTACAGCAAATCAATCGGTTCAATCGTCGGTTCGAGTCGAGTCAGTTCATAGACCGCACGCTGAATCAAGACCATCGTGAGTTATGAGCAATGAGAGTCACGTATACCTGAATATATGATGATAACGTCGAAGAGATGATGTGAGATGAGTTATCAGAATATATGAAAGTATTCAGTAATTTTTCTTTTTATTGATTTGTTCGTAGAAATAGTTTTAGGCCGATAAACGTATTAGGGCGCGTTATGGGGTAGTTGGCGTGGGTTATTAACTATAGAGCATGTCATCTGGATGTTGTAGTATTTATTTTATTTTACATGATTTTTCCTGATTTTTTAAGATTTGTTTAAGGATTTATTACGAGTTAGAATTATTCTTACCTCGAGTCGGTGTCGAGTCAAGTTTAGTTTACAAGTTTGCCACCACCTATACCTCATCTCCTTCCACCAAACCCCTGACACTTCTCTCCATCCTTACCAAACCCTAGCCACTACCCTTGGTCGCCGTCACCACCGAGCGCCGCTCAGCCGCTGACCGATGCTGCCCAGCTCGGCCGTGCCACCGCAGTGCCACCCCGACCAACCCCGGCTGCAATCAGGCCGCCGTGAAGCCAAATTCACCCCGCGATGCCGCCCCCTCCTGGCCGCGCCACCGCCGCCGTGACACCGACAACCACCCTCACCACCTCATCGATGTTTCCTCCCTCCCAGCGCCGTCGCCGAGGCCAGCCGTGGGCTCGATTGGAGCGACCCAACGCACCGGCCAGATTCGGTGCCGCCACCGACGGCCATCGCCATCGCGGTTGGCCGTGTCATCACCAGCATTGGGTTGGGCTCGTCGAGACGAAGCTGACCCTTACCCTCGATTGCTCCACCGTGACAGTCACCGAAAAACCGTCGGGGCCCGCCAAAAAACTGCCGAACTTGTCGGAAAACTGGAATTGCCCGGTTTTCCATCGAGTCCATCCAATTGATCCTGATCGAACTTCGGATGCTGCTGAGCGCCGAATTCGAGCTCCGACACGCGCGACGAAGCCCTAGCCGTTGCCGATTGTCGACGACATGCGAGGTATAATTTATTTAATTTAATTATTTAGAGTTAATGATTGCTAGCACAACATGCTATGATAGTATAATTGAATGATTGATGTGTTATGTATTTTTATGTTAATAAAAATATGGATGCATGTGTGACTATGTGATATTAAAAAGAATGCTAAGTGATTAATTAGGTAGATTAAGCAACTATTATAATCTAATGCAACGTAGATTAGGAAAATTCATATTGATTATTATTGATGTATGTTGATTGATGTGTGATGATGTGTGTATGCTATAGGGTGTGTGAATGCATCATGAACGGGCGTTAGTATATGGAGAAGGAGCTTGCTGCCTAGGCACACAACCACGCTTAGAGCTTCTACCAGATCCGTTTAGGACTCGTCTCTATTTTTACACTGATCTATCGTGTTTTGTTTAGAACAGGAAAGAGGATGTGTTGAGTGGTGTTTTATTAGATCCCACTCTACACGGGCCATTTAGCCGATCACATTTCCGGATTAATAGCCCTCAAGGATGAGATCTCTCGAGTATGTTTTCGAAATTCATATCCAGCTCACGATGATTTCGAGCCTATTTTATTAAATTCCTTACCCATGCCTATATATATGTAGTTTTCACGCTTTCAATGAGATGTGTGACAGGGGAATTCGACGATAGCGCTACTCAAGAGGGTGCTAGCCAGTCAAAGCGGGCTCTCGACAACTCCATTCCCTAGGGATCATGACAACTCCGCGTTCGAGTTCCTCACACCCGAAAAACGTGGAGGTTTACGGGTACTGTTAAGTACAGTGCAAGTCTAGACTTATGGTTCAAAGGGTACGGAAGGCGACTGCCTGAAAGTACTCGACCTTCGTGCTCAAGGCCAAGAGTAATATGGAGGATATAGAGGGCTTAGATGAACGAGAATGAGATTTGATGCAAGACGCAATAGATGAAATGGCCGAGGCAAGAGAACGATATGGAAAGGGGACGCTGTCGACTCGAGAGCGACGGCTCCCATAGTGCCCTTGTGAGAGTTCTTGAGGAAGTATATGATTTTTATTAAACAGGAGGGTTAGCCCTCCTGTGACCTCCTGTGCCAGTTTGATATTAGTCATTTTTCGGGCCAGTAACACTCGTTACTGATGATTTTCTTATATATATATGTAGGTGAGGATCACGATGATTGAAAGCTACTGTTGGGACTGCGGAGGAGAAGCATAGAATCGCGCACACATGTACTTGCTGCGTGTAATGTGAATGACTGTGTTAATGTTATGTGAATGGAAATTTTAATGCGTTATGTTTTGATAAACTGCTTATGAAAATGAATAGATAAATATGAATGAATAACGAGCCTTGGAGCTCAGACTTTGCTAAGGTGAAAGTGAAAGTGATGATAATTGTATGTGATTATTGATTGTTATGTTTTATATCATTTTGATAAAATACATATATATCCTTGTTGTCGACAGGTTGGCCCTAATTGCACTTTCAGGGAAAATTCTGTCTGTTTGTCTATAAAAATAGATATTTTTATTTGAATTTCTCGTTTACTGCATTCGTTTTGTTTTTGTTTGCATATCATGGCATGCATGCAGGACCACATTAGAACCCAAGCATATCACTCATGTCTTGCATGTTTGCATCTCCGTCTTAAGACGCTGAGGGTAGATCCGGGTCGGCTTAACCAAATCGAGTAGATTAGCGAACGGTTCGGTCTCCGGTGACACTTCCGGGTCGGTTCGTGGGTGAACCGAAGCGGGGTGTTACATAGGGTCGTATGTCTTGGATAGGTAGCCTTAAGAGACCTTCCCTTAACCCCCTTGAGGTAAAAGGTCTCCCCTTTTCCCTCTTTGCCGTGATGTTTGTGATTGTTGCATGTTGATCTCCCTGTTTATATTTTTATAGTATTATACTCATGGCGAGGTACTTGTTAAGAGTAGATAGGAATTGAAATCATGTCATTTTTACGTTTATAAAAATATTTATGATTTTTGTAAGCCGTATGTGTACGGATATGCATGGATTTGGTAAATATTTCATATCTCATGTCGTATGTCATATTTTGCATGATTCTTTCATTCAAATATTCATAAGGCAGATCTACGAGTTTCATGAAGTATGTTTTGTCTATTTTGGCTTGTATGACCATATATGGGTAGCAAAATTGGTGAAAGATAGCAGCTTTACTGTTTTCAGTAGCTTAGCTGCCATTTTTCCTAATTTTTACACCATTTTTAAGATCATATTTTGATGCAATCTCTCGCATGTTTCTTGGTTAACATGTTAGCCTTGTCGTGGTAAATTACCAAGCTAAATGAACATCATTGATGGCTTAAACATAACCCCTAAAGCTGATGTATGCTTGTCGTATTGTTGTGATATGTCATGCTTTATGTTTGTGTTCCTTATTAAGCTTGCGAAATGATTTTATTAAAACTATAAAAAATTACCTAATGATTTACTAAGTGCCTACTTCAAACTTATGAATTTTGAGCTAAGTTAAAAATCATTTAGGTAATTAGTTAATCTAATTTTGTGGAGTAGACAGGAATATAGGTGAAACTCTGGTTCCTTAGCTCTAGTTTCAAAATCCCAAACCCTAGTTATTTGGTGTTGAACTTTTAAACCAATCCTTAGAATGTATCCCCACAACATCATCGTAAAATTTTGGAGCCAATGGCTTAGTAGATTTTTCAGTCAAAATTCCCCACGCCTCGCAAGTCTATCCAACTCTAGAAAGTCTCTAACCAATGCCTCTCATACCCGAGTCCACTCATGCCCAAATGATTAGCCTTTGAATTTGAAATTTTATAAGATTCAGGCCTACGAAGAAGCCTTAACAAAGTTGGTGTGTGGCCTAGGAACACTATTCCGAGCACCTTAGCTTGACCACTGTCAACTAAGTTGACCATGTTGGCCCATGCACAAGCACTTGGAAATTTTTGTGCATGACCGTTAGTACATTAGGGCCCACTTGTCCAAATCTCAACCTATTTGGACATCACTTGTCCCATCTAAGAAATTATGTGGTTGATAACTCCTGTTAAAGAGTTATTATTCTTTGCATTCATGTGAATTTTTGTCATCTTTCGAGTCATTTATACATTAATTTTATAAGTTTAAGAGTCTATTAGATATTATCAACAATGTCAGAAATCATTGTGATTTTCGTGCAAAATGTGCTAATTAATGTTGTTCTAACAGGGTATAAGAGTTTAAAGACGATCCGAAATGAATTCGGGGCTAAATCAGGCCAAAAAGAGTGACCTGAAAATTGTAGCCGAGAGCAGAACGCCCGAGCGCTGGGATTTTGAGCACTCGAGCACTGGCATTTCGGTTAAGAAAACCTTGTAGCCGAGAGCTGAGCGCCTGAGTGCAAGGATTTTGATCACTTGAGCGCTGGCGATGGGAAATCTAATTTTTCTGATATTTCTCAAGATTTTGGTGGTCCCCACTTATAATATTTGGGTGGATCATTTATAAACTTGATTACGGTTTTAAAGAAAAGAGGGAGAACAACTCTAGACAGCAAAATGATGGCACGAAAGACTAGAATGAACGACGAAGAAGTTGGATCAAAAGAAGAATTAGCTTTCTCAAAATGAGTTTTTCTTTTTTTGATTTAGTTTTCTTTGTAATTAAATTATGTCTTTCATATCACATATGAATTTCTTGAGTTTAGTCGAATATTTTATAAAGTAAATTCATTTCTACGATTTTCAATGAAACCTAATGCATGGATTAATAGATATTATTAATTTTTATTTATGTGATTGTATTTTTGGACTATCTATTCTATTATGTTCTTCATGCTATCATTAGATTGGTCACATATTATTAGATTTAGAGATTTGATCTTTTTTAGAAATAGAAAGATTAAATTTGTCGTTAAATAAAATAATAATTGTTTATTTATTTTGGGTGATTCACATATGAGATAGAGATATACTCGTATATCTTTAGTAATTGTTAAGGATAATTATTTTGCATACAGAATTTCATAGAGATATAAAAGTTGGGTGTGAGTGGTAAGTTTATGTTGAATCGAAAGATTATAATGAATAATTAAATCCCATGGTCAAATGATTCAAATGTGAAATTCATAGGTAAAAATTATAAATTTAATTATATAGAGCACTAGATGAAATTGAAGATCCTATGTTTGTCGTCTTAAAATTAATATCTAATTTAAATATTGCATTTTAGATTAATTTAGTCGTAATTCATATTTAAAGCACTATTTGAACTAATTCTTATGTGTGTCAATACTTTCTTATTATTTTTATTACTTTCTTATTACCCTACTACTAATTCTTCGTGGGACGATACTTTCTTATTATTTTTATTACTTGATTTAGCTCGTGCACTTACGTTATAATTTCCACATCACCAGTTAAGTCTGAAGATAAAACTATAAGTGTGGAGCCTTTCTACTAAGTGTACTTGCAATCTCAAACCTTAATTAATGTTATCTAATGAGGTTTAATAAGTCATTAAATAAGATAATTAAGCTAATTAAGCATATAAGTGTATTGTGCATGTGTGGAGGCTTCACCTCGTCTTGCTTGCCATTTTGGTTGGCTGAGTAATTAGGGATATCTTGTTCACTTATTAGGATATAAGGAGTGAGCTCTCCAAGTTAGGATAAGGAGCTCGACTCATCTCAGTCTATAGGATTCCCTCTGATTGACTTTCTCCTTGGGTCTATCGTAGCTTTGTTTTACAATTGTTTGATTGAGTTAGTGGTGTTTGATTAGATCCCACTAGCTACAGGGCATTTAGATGACTTTTGTCCGCAGTTTAATAAAACTTCAAGGTTGAAATCCATTGATGATTTTCAAACTTAAGATTCAGGAATCGTATGATATAAGCCACTAACCAGGCCCCTATATGTATGCATATGTGTGAAAAATTTTCTTATGTGCGATTCTCTGTATGATCCTGACACCAATGAGGTATGATACGGGCATACTACTACCAACTAGATTTCGGAATATTTGTATGGTTATGACATGTTGCATGTTACCATTCATTTTTTTGGGCTGCACATGTTACCGTTGACGGTCGGAAGAAGATGTAAGATTATATTGTGCGGCCGTTGAGTAACTTCGGCCTATGCTGGATGTTTGAGATTTCCTATGTGGGTACTAGGGCACCCATTTGCCACTTTTATATCATCATTATTTATTTTAAAACTAGTAATCAACTTATTTGTATGTAGGTAAGCTTTTTTTAGCATTGACCATCAATAACGGAAGGATGCTGGCCGTCGTATTAATTTCACTTATGAGTTGTTGTGACTATGTATTTTTAGGGAATGTAATTTAATGTAATATGTCCCCTATGTGGGCTTAAGGCTATGAGATGTAATGAGATCAAGTGTTGATTAAGAACTTTTTTGGCATGATGTGGGTTGAGTGTTATTCAATGTTATTTAATTAATTTTTTGTGCAGGGTAGTTAACTTTGGGTTGTTAACTAATGACCTTGTGCAAGGTTTGCTTAAACTCCAATGTCCTATAATTGATGCTGGTGCACTTAAGGTACGCTAAACATATTTATATGCAATTGTGTGTAAGTGTAATGGAGAAATATGGGCTGGAGGAGCATATGATTCACACTAGTTTAAGAGTCCACGTGAGGACCAAGTGTTCAAGAATGATGTCCTCAGACTTAATGATGCCCGTGTGTTTAATTTCTCTTACGGGTTTGTGGAATAGGTAACTATGAATCAGTGTTTACTTTACTGCAATTATCAACATCATCTACAAATATAATTACGTAACTCAAAGGTTGTAACAAAGTACAAAAACCGGATCATACATTTGCATTACAAAAATCTCAATCCCTTAGCTACATTTGGGGTGTTACATTCGTGTAGTTCGGAGTGACCATGTTCATCATGTTAGTCACTCTCTTAATTGTCTTGGAGGTGCTGCTCTCCCGTGACTCAAGGTACTCATGTCTGGAGCCAAAATTTTCAAGTTATAAGAAATATAGCCATTTTTAAAATTTTCATATCAATCATGACCAAATCTCATTATTTTTTCATTGAATGATGAAAATACCCATATTACTCATGTTCAAATCTCACAAATTGCCAATTTATATATTTCAAACATATTTGATTCATAATTTTTGTTTTATTAACATAAATAACCTAATTTATTTTTAAATTTTCATAAACACATTTTTATTACATTACATATGATGAATGATATTTAGTTTTTTTTAAAAAAAAACTTGAAATTAAAAATATATTAGATAAAACAAAAGTTTCAAATTTTAATATAATATGATATTCTCAAATTCAAATTTCAAACAAGCAAAATCAATCTATTTTATTTCTTTTCAAATTTTGGTCGTTCAAATTCAAAAAATATAAAAATTTTACCCATTTTTAACTCATAAATAATATAATTTTCGAGCCTATCATTATTTATTAGCCATTTTATATATATATATATATATGAAGTAATTAATGATTAAAAATTTTATGATTTTAGCTGTAAAACCTATGGCTCGAGTCAAAGTTTTACATTAGCGAATCAGTCGGTTCAGTTATCGATTTGAGTCATATTAGTTTGATAACATGTATGCTGAGTCGAGGCCGGCCGTACGTTATGATCAATGAGGGTTAAGTATACCTAAGTATATTATGATAACATTAAAAAATGATAAGAAATGAATTGTTAGAGTATATGACAGTATGCCAGTATTTTTTGAATGTATTTTATCGTACAGTTTTTTTGGCCGAATAACACATTAGGATGTGTTATATAGTAGTTCGGGTAGGTTATAAGTTATAAAACATATCATTTTGATGTTATGGAGTGCATTATATTTTATGATATTTTCCCATATATTTTGTATTTTTTAGAATTTATTAATAGTTTGTTATTAATTTTAACTTAAGTTACAGTCTAGTCAACTTTTAATTACGAGATTGTCAACCAAAACCCCCTCCCGAAGGTTTCCTCCTCTCACCCCGATCGCTACCGCCTGCCGCACCGCCACCGATCAACGCTTCCGACCTCCGCCGGAGCTTTGCCATGCCATCCCCTACCATCGCCCAACCTCCACGATGAAATGAAGCCGCATGCACTCGCCATACTCCCAACACCGAATTGACCGGTCCCCACCCCACTTCGCCATCGCTATCCTGCCGTCGCCATCCTATCGACCTAGGTGACCCTCCCCCGTCATGCACCACTGCCAAGATAGGCCAAGAAACCCGATCTAGCATCCCTACCTGACCGACTTGCAACAGCCATCCGCTTCCCTCATCCTTAGTGTGCTCATGTTGAGCTTGTCGAGCCATTGCTGACCCACAGCCCCAACCATTCCACCAATCCGGCCAAAAAAAGCCTGAAAATGCAGGAAACTGCTGAAAATGTAAAAAATTGCCGAATTTGGTAAAAATTGACGGATTTTTACCAAATTCCTACTACCAAACCTGATCAAACTTCGGACATTGCAGAGTGCTGAATTCAATTTTCAAGATGCAACGTATAATTAACTCATATTTAATTGCATAAAATTAATAAATATTATTATAGCATGTTAGGATTTGATTGATTGACATAATGAAATATTTTGTTTACGAATAAAATAAATTTACATGATTTGAATGGTATTGAATGAATGCTAAGTATCTAATTAAGTAAATTAAGTATGAGTTGCTAATTAATTGCAATGTAATTTAGAAAATTATGATGTTGATTGATGCGAGTGCATTAATATGAGTGTGCTATTTAGGATGTGTAAATGCATCATTCAGATAGTGGGCATTAACTTTTAGAATTGATGTGTAGGTATGAAGTAGGAGCTCGCCGCCTAGGCTCATAGACATGATTAAAAGTTCTTCGAAGACCATTTAGGACTTGCTTCTAGTTTGATCTTCTTTTCTATTGTGATTTGATTTAACAAGTAATGGGACTAAGTAATGGATTTATCGTATCCCACTCCACGTGGGTCATTTAGTCGATCACATTTTTGGATTAATAACCCTCGAGGATGATATCTCCCGAGTTTGTTTAAAAAAAAACTCAGATCTAGATCATGATACCTTTAGGCCTATTATATTTTGATTGCTTCCCAAACCTATGTATATATAGGTTTTTTTTTATTTTCTAGTGAGATGTGAGACAAGGGGAAAGTCGGCTTGTATGTACCGCAAGCGGTGCACATGTGAGCGAAAGAAGACTCTGAATTAGTGAGCAGGTGGTTCCATTCCTAAGGGATTCTGACAACTCCACATTTTGAGTTCCTCAAACTAAGAGAAATGTGGGGGATTACGGGTACTGCAATACAACGCATGTCTAGACTTGTGGATTCAAAGGCTACTGAAGATGCTATGTGAGAGTACTCGACTTCTATGCTCATGGCCAGAAGTTATATGGATGA
Source organism: Piper longum (assembly GCA_032619315.1). Lineage (NCBI taxonomy): Eukaryota > Viridiplantae > Streptophyta > Magnoliopsida > Piperales > Piperaceae > Piper > Piper longum. Next base: position 1,999 of record JAVDBV010048375.1, on the reverse strand, counting down.
TGTAGAAGGCTTTAGTATAATGGATTTCCCGAGCATGGGATAGTATGAAAATATCGAGGCATAAGACCAATCAGAATGAGACATTGTTTAAGCCGTGGCTTACGGTTCCTAATTAGTGTCATTATGAGTGATTCTAATAAGAAGAGTATATAATTGATTTGATTTAACATGAGAGCCATCTATCATATGTCAGTTTGATTATTTAGTTATTTCTAGACAATAACATCGTTACTTACTTTTCCTTATTATTATTATAATAATAATAATAATAGTAATAATTATATATATATATATATATATATATATATATGAGAACTTGAATCCGTGAGCACTGTCGGGACCACAGAGGAGCAGTAATGCAACATGCACACATGTACCAGCCAAGAATGAGTGAGAATGTGATGTGATGAGCTACTATGAACGGTGTGGATGAAATGTTATAATGTTTTGTTGTAGGAAATGTATTGTGAAATTAATGAAATGATCTGTGTGATAGTTAAATATGAATAAAGTTGAACAGGATGAGCTAATGAGCCAAGACCCAACTCAGAAAGCTGAAAATGTTGTGTTGTGAATGTTGTGTGAACAATTAAATATTTTGGTAGTGTTTTATGTTTTTAACGTTATATATATTTATTATTTATTGTTAACATGGTAGTCCCTATTACACTTTTAAGAGAGTCTCTCTGTTTTTTTTTTAAATTGTGACTTTTCGTATCTTTAATGGGTTATTTTATTTTGAATGTAGATTACATATCATATCATTTATATAGAACAATGTTAGAACTTAAACATCTCATTCATGCATTGAATGTATGCATTACCATCTTTATCATTCATATAAAACAACTTTAAAGCCTAAACATCTCATTTATGTATTAAATGTTCGCATCACCATCTTTATCATTCATCTAAAACAAAGTTGAGTCTAATATCTTATTCATGCATTGAATACTTGCATTGTCATCTTGAGATGCCGAGGGTAGATCGAGATTGGGTTGATCAAATTAAATAAATTAGAATAGTTCGGTTGCCCATAGTATTTCCAGTTAGGTTCACGGGTAAGCCGGTTCAAGGTGTTACATTATCCATCTACCTTGTTCATAATAAAAATGAGAAATTTATGGGCTTTTTTATCACTAAATGAGAAAATAATAAAATTTGATCATGATTGATATGAAAATTTTGAAAATGGCTATACCTAATATAACTATGAAAATTTAACTATTTTTTAAAGAAAATTTTGAAATCAGGACATTTATGATATTTTTAGAAATTTAATTTTTTATTTTATTACAAAACTAACCCCAATGACACTTTGTCATTATAATAAAAATTCTCTTTTAAGTAACGATCTCTAATTCACTGACTACCTAGTAATATTAAAAAATTTCTAACTTTATTTATCAAAAGCTATTCTTTTTTCATATATTTGATATGTCTACTCATTTGCGTACTTTGGTATTTGTGATCGACACTCATTTTAACAGCATTTACATTCATTCAAGCATTCTCCATAGGACTGATTCTGAAGAATTTGTACAGGTGTTGATGCTAATTGAGTCGAGGTGGCCAACATTTTGGTGTTGGTGAAGAGTAGCCAATGGGACTCATTTTTCTTAGGCTCTTTTGTAATTCTATATACACGTAGATCCACCAGTAACTTCTCTGTATCAAATAAATATAAAACATATGGACTTTTTGCCATGGCGCGGCCAAAACCATCCACAAGTGGCCGGATCCGGCTGTCGGTAGTTGGTATGGCCTCTAGCTAAAAAAGAAAAGCTTTGTTTTTATTACTCAGATAGCTGATTTGGCCCATGCGATCCAACCGTCTGGTAGTTGGATTGGCCGTTGGTATGAATTTTTCCCTTTTTTATTTTAATTTAAGATATGTTTAGGTCATCTTTATAATCAATCCATATTTGGTTAGGCACAAAATGGTTTTTTAAGTCATGGCTCTAGGGAAACCTTTTTCTAGTGTGCGCTTATATTTTCT
>JAVDBV010048373.1:0-22294 GCA_032619315.1 Piper longum | reverse complement strand
GCGACCCGAGTTGCTACAGTGACGTCCGTCCAAAATTTACTTTTTCGCCCGATTTCTCTCCAAATTTATTCCAGATCGTCTTCTAAGTCTTGTACCTTAATAAAACAACATTAATTAGCACTCTTTACACAAAAATCAAAATGATTTCTCGCATTATTAATAATAAATAATAGACTCTTAAACTAATAAAACTTAAGTAAAAACAACTCGAAATATGTCAAAATTCAACATGAAATGTAAAGAATGATAACTCTTTTACAGAGTTATCACTTACGCCTCACACCAATTGAAGATATACGAGCAAAATTATGCGACCTATGACTTGGAACTGGCAGCAGTGGTTTTTGCTCTGAAGATATGGAGATACTATTTGTATAGAGCCTAGTTTGAAGTCTTCATTGACCATCAGAGTTGCGCAGTGGAAGCGTGGTGGGCCTATAACCCATAGGTCCCAGGATCGACAGAAAAGTTATGCTGATACTCGAAAGAAGGACCTAGAGTTCCAAGTTGGGGAGTGTGTGTACCTAAAGACATCTCTTAGGAAGGGAGTGAGTAGAATTTAGAACATCAGGGAAGTTGAAACCCTTTCCAATCTTGGATCGAGTGGAAAATTGTGCATATAGATTAACATTACCACCAAGCCTCGATGGTGTACACCATGTTAATCATGATTGTCCTGTTAAAGCTATGATATTTCGGGGACGAAATATTTCTAAGTTGAGGAGATTGTAAAGACCCGAAAATAATAATAATAATAATAATAATAACGTTCGATGAGGTGGGATCGAAGGTGAGAAAATTTAATTTTTTTTCCATTTAAATGAAATGTTATTAGCTGGTTAAGTATGAATTATCCGGTTAAGTGAAAAATAATTTTTAACCGGTTAATTCTAGTTGAATCGGTTGAGTCGACAACACCATTTACCCATACCCATTTAACTAGTTAAGTGAACCATACCGTTTAACTGTTTAAATGGTTAAGTAAAGCATGTCGATTGTTTAATTACCCGGTTAAATGAATTACTGTGAAGGGGTGCTTCCACGTACCCTAGGTGTCATTTTATATCATTATAAAAGGAGAAGGGGAGGGCGTCATCTTCTTTTTTCCTCCTCAGACAGACGCCGTCTTCCTCCTTGCTCGAGTAATTTTCCTCCTCTTCTTTTTCTAAGTTTCATGCATACATATATCGGAATTGAAAAATAAACTTGATAATCATGAAATTAAAGTTTTAAATCAATAAGAAAGGAAAGAACTAAACTGAAATAAAAATTGAAAATCCGTCCATGGATTGTAAGTGACGGCTGTTGCATGAAATCATAAGCATTTGTTGTCCAAGTTGCTGCATCAACGTCCTTGTGCATGAGGTGATGTAGATAGATTGAATTTCCATTGAAATTGCATGCTAAAAAGGCAGTACGACTTGCTGACTTGCAGGAGCAGCACCATGGCAAGGGAGTCACAAACTCAAGGCTTTGCAACCAGCAACGGTGTGGGCTTCTCTTCTCCTTATGTTGGGTCATTGCGCAAAAAGGGGGGGACTGGTTGGGCAGTGCTGTTGGCTAGAAGTTGGGTCACCTTGGGTACAGGTCAGGGTCGCCTTGAGTGGTGCTGCTGGCCAGACGCAGGATTGCCATGGGAGAGGGTCGCCTTGGTGGTGCAGGACAAGGTCGCCATTGGGGAGCTCCTGTAAAGCTTGGATTTTTGGGGATCCAATTAGGTTGTTGGGGAAGGTTGCAGTGGATGGAATTGTGGTCTGGTTTTGGGGATTGAAGGAGAAGAGGTTTGGGCTGGTTGGTGCATGAAGGACGGATTTGTTTTGGTGGCGAAAACAGAGGACGAACATGAACGGAATCATGATTTCAGGCTACGATTGTGGGCAAAACCTGATAGTAGTAGCCAAAAGTTCTGGTTGGGATCAGAGTTGGTATGGAGGTGAATTGATAGGCGAGGGTAGCTTGGCCGGTGTTGGCTTGCCGTCGATGTACAGTCTGTCGGAAAACAACCCAATTCACAACTGTTTTGGAGTAGAAGAGAGTTGGGGAAGAAAATGGCAGTTTGGTAAATATGGGTTGACTCGAAACGGGTCGAGTTAAAACATAAAATTAACTCATAATAAAATCTTAAAAATAATTAATCTAATGCGTTACCGGTTAATAGGCTAAATGAAAAAATTATTATACAAAATTGCCATAATTAATAAAATACGATCATAATAAACGGTTAATGATTAATCGAATTATTACAAGTGATTAAATTAAATAAAAAGGGTTGGACCTTATTGAATTAAAAAAATTACAAATAATTGTATTAGTGATATCCTTAAATTAGGATAATACAAATCAGTTAGGGAATATACTAATAATAGTAATTAATTATTATTTATAAATTAATAATTATTTTATTAATTGTCAAGTGAGAATTGTAATGGGGATAATTAATTTAAAATGCTAAGAAGGACTTAAATGATTATGTCACATGAATAATTAATTATATCACTAGAATTATTAAAAATTAAATATTTAATGTGACATATTATATATTAACGAAATTTAATTGTTATATTAGTTATGTAGTTGCTTGCATTTTCTATGCGAATAAAATTATACTTATGTATAATTTTATATTCTCATTCAGATTAGGATCGTAGTCGCAGTGCTGTATTCATGACGTTATCATCATATACTTGGGTATACATGACCCCTCATAGCTCATACAACCGACCGGCGTCGGCTCAGTACACGTGTTTTGAAACATACTCGACTCGAAAATAACGGTCGAACTGACCGGTTCTAATATAAATCCCTGACTCGAATCGTGGGTTTTACAAAATGTATAAACACTTGGCAAAATCAATTTTTGCAACTTGACACATTTTTCAAAAATACATCAAATTATGATATTTAGTAAATTCTGAACACAACCGCCAAATACACCCTCTAATTAGCAAACAACCATAAACTCCATATTAAAGAAGACCAAAACCACTCGCGAAGCCAACCCAAGGCCAACCCGCAATGGCTCAAACCAATACTTGCTAAAACTTAAACTAACACCAAACTAAGTCAGACCAAAAACCCAACCAAAGTTGAACCACAACCGGACCATAGCCAAATCGAATTGAAGCAAATACAAAATCTTGAACCAAAAGGCTTGGATTTTACATGTTTGGTGTTTATGTGGTTAATGGTGTTGGCATCTTTTTGGATGGTAATTGGCGGTGGAAGTGGTTGATACTAACACAATATTAAACATAAGTGTGATGTGGAGTTGTTTGTGTGACTTTGTTTTCTTTTTCACCTCACAATTGAGAGAGTGAAGTACAAAGATGATCCAGACAGTGAATTGAGCAAACCCATCATCTTAAACTAGAGTGTACATGATTTGTTCAAAGTTGCTAACTTGTAAGTACCATTAGAATGACATTTACTGTTGGAGTCCTTCATCATACGACTATATGGAGATTCGTAAAGATATGGTATTATTCTAAGAGGTACGAGAAATTCGAGTAGAATTACAAAAAATAAAAAGTATTTGGTATTTAACCCTTCGTATCTATGTGGTTAAATATATCTTGAGTATGTGTTTTTTTTATATATGTATAGTTGTACATGTGTGATAAGGATATAATTTGAAGAGTGTGTTATATTGAGTTTCACTGTGAAGTTTTACATTAAGGCTCTCCCTCTCTCTTAGAGGAGGGAGAGCCTCTCTTCATGGTGACCAATTCTGTCCAATGTGTGTACCGACTTTGTCCGATATGCGTTCTTTTTTAAGGAAAATGTGGGAGGTTGCAGATTAGACAGGGTTACTATTGGTGGTGCATGTGAAAGAAGAAAGAGAAATTATTTATTCTGAGGAGAAGACATGACTTTGAATTTTTCGACAATACCAATTGTTTTTAATTTCTTATTTCTTTACCTTTTGTCTATTATTTGTAATGTGGGATAGTTACACCATCTCATGTTTTTAGCTGTGATTTTATTTCACTTTGAAAAGTTTTCACTTTAGTGTGTGTGTCATCTATCTTTATTTTTTTTTGTTTGCCGAGTCAAAATATACAACATAGTATTTAGGAATTTTGTATGTTAAAATCCTAACATTTACTAGATATTTGAAGCTTCATTTTTTGTGCTAACCACGTGGATTAAACAAAATGCTTAAGAGGATTATGCTCTGGTAGTAGTTATATGATATCAACATGTAATTTATTAGCTCAACGATGGGAGAATTTTAATTAAATTAACCAATTTCATGAATATACAAAATTATCAAGTTGAAGATAAAAACAACCATTGTGTAGTCTCTATTTCCTTTTTTTTCTTTTTTGCTTTTTTTGCTTCACAGATATAAGCCTTTTGTGTCTTTTGTGCCCTCTGAACAAAATATATTTCATAGGACATTCATATAATATATAAGAAATTCAGCAATTCGAGGAGTACCATTTCGTATTTAACAGTGACCAACAGCATTAAAAATGGTGCAGAAAGATTACTAAAAAACAGTCCAAAAATCGTGTGTACATTGGGTGTTAAGAAGAACTTGAAAGCCTAATTCTATATTTGGTCATATTAATTGCATCACCATATTAACTTTGAACTTTACTTGAACGCATGATGTAATGTGGCTAATTAACCTTGTACAGATTCTATCAAATTCATAAAGTATCATCAAACCAACTCCACAAAGCAAAACAGCTTGGGCAAAAGGAGATCACCCAATGTTGAATAGTCCGATATTGTCTTCTCTCTTTCTTTATTTTTTCTCTCTTATCCTCTTCATTTCGAATCGGAGCCATGAAGACTACAATATTACCATTACAAATTCCCATCAATATAGAACAACACTTTTTTGCTTACAACTAAATCCAAGAAAGGTGCAAGTTAAGTTCCTCGAAAAGAAAAATTTAGCTGTTACCACTTTCGTTAGTGTAAACATTTCAAAGAATAACTCCATTGACTTACCCTCTTGATTTACAATAGTAGGAAAATTTTATATCTTCACGTTTGATTGATATCCAACCTATTTATATTCAACTTAGAACTAGTTTTTGTAAGATTTTACAAAGTTAGTCCCACATATATGCTTTTATATAAGAGATCTTCTAATTTAGAGGCCGGATTTAGATTACTGGTTGTATTAATTCTCGTAAATCCACACGTTGATGCATCTTCATGGTTTCTAATGGAGTTTATAGAAACCAAATTCATTTCATGTCGTTTCATGTTTTGAGACAAGTTTGGGCTTCGAGTTGTTAAGTTTATTTCAAGGCCATTAAAGATGTATTGTGATAATTTAATTCTTGTATTCTTCACTAAAAATAATAAAAATAGAAATCGAAATAAACACGTTGATATTAAATATTTAATCATAACAAAGAGTATTAAAGCAAATGAAATGCTCATCGAGTATTAACATTGATTTGATGATTGTAGGTCCTTTGACAAAATATATATATCATCAAAGATGTTTAAGGATGATATAGCCCGTATGAGCCTCATTAAATTTAAGATTGATATTTAATGCTAAGTATATAGCATATCATTTGTTAAAACTATCTTATTTGTTTATCTTCTCATTGTCGGTATACATAATAAATAGAAGAAAAACAAAGTTGTTGTACATATATATAATATATGTGTATTTAAACCTTAATAAATATTATGATCTTATTTATAAAATTTAAATCACATTGTAGGTTTTTTAAGAGTATTTTACATTGTAATATATAGAAAATAATACTTTATTAAAGACGACTTACCATTATGATTCATTTATAATATTCTTATTTTGAAGTATTAATATTTGAATAATATTATGCATGATGATATATTTTCACACCAACGGAGAATGTTAAAATTCTTATTCTAATTTTATGTGGTCCTCGTCATTTATAATTTATGATATTATCATTCAAATATATTAATAAGCGATATAGTTAAAGGCAACTTCCATAGAATAGTTATTCGTTTAATTTTTTATTGGAAGAAGTTAAATAGTATATTTTTTCTTTTAGGCTTCTGATCTAAGCAATTTTTTGTTTTTGTTTATCATCACCTTAGAATTTAAAAAATATGAGTAAAAATCATTATGAAAGAAAATATGATTCATTTATTATAAATAGGCAATGTTTCTAATGGAAGGGGTGCTTACGATGAAAGACTAAGGTAAATTGTCATGCAAAGGTCTTTTATGAAAAAATAACAAATAAAAAAAATCTGATAAACTTCCATGGACCAACAGTGGCCAATAAGAACAATAATTACCATAGGGACTGCAGAATCTCACTGCCGGTGGGAAATGCCGGTGGGCCCATCACGGTCAAATTATGAATGCATTGGCCCAATTGGCAGAGGAAAATAATAATAGAATCCGACACCACAATGGCAGCATCGGAGGTCACACACAACCTTCCACCTCTTGATCGATTCCCGAGCCCCTCCCCTCTCGTCCTTGCCTTCCGTCCGTGTCGCTTACCCAACTCCGCCTTGACCGCTCTTTCGTCCCCTCCCGAGTCCCAACCTTGTTTAATGGACTCCCCATTAAAGCTCGGTGGCTCATGGGCGAGTGACATTGGCAACGACCGAGAACAGAAAACACCGTAACACCTACCATATTAAGCGCCAAGAGCTCGGTTTCCCAAAGTGAATGATGCCCAGGATCCTCCTTAACGGTTGTTTTTTTTATTTCAATTAGGTGTAGTGGGATTAAAGGGATAAAGGTGATGCAGAGCTAGATGTGATCAAGAAGAGAGTGTGCTCTACTTTTACCGTTCTCGAGATGCTCTTTCTTTCACGCTCTGTGGTGAATGGTGACAGAGGTTCTACTGATTACGAAGCAGTGCTTGCTTCATCGCTGTCATGGTTTGTGTAAGGGTGATGAGGGAGTGTGTACTGGGAGCTTAATTTGTCCGACAGAGAAAGGACGGTGGCCAGCTCCCTCCTGCTAGCTGCTGCTTGCTGCGCCTGCTCCCCCTCTTGGATTCCTAATTCCGTGCCAATTCGCTCCATATCTCCTCTCTTTCACATCTGGGTCATTTTCTCCTGGAATTGGTAGTTTGAATGTAGTAGGGTTGTCATGGGGAAGAAGGGAGGAAGCTCGTGGCTTACCGCTGTTAAAAGGGCGTTCAGGTCTCCGTCCAAGGACGCTGAAAGCAAGGCCAAGAAGCGCCGAGAAGGTCAGGAAGCAGACGACGAGGAGAAAGTGGGTTTTCTTGTAATGTTAAATTCTTATATAACGTTGTGTTCTCTTGTTCATGCGGCAATCTTTTGTTCCCGTGAATAGCAAAAGAAAGAACGGAGGAGGTGGCTCTTCAAAAAGGCTTCACACGATCAGGAGCCGATCAAGGTGGGGAGCAATGTCGGCGTAACTCGGGAGCAACGCCAAGCAATAGCGCTGGCGGTGGCCACTGCGGCCGCTGCGGAGGCGGCGGCGGCTACTGCGCAGGCGGCCGTGGAGGTGGTGAGGCTCACGCGCCCTTTAAACTTCGTAAGAGAGCATAACGCAGCCATTACCATCCAAACAGCTTTTAGAGGATACCTGGTAAGAACCACTCTATATACCATATACTCAAAGCGAATACCCATAGACACATATATGTACATATAACTTTGAACAACAAACGTGTATGTTTTGTGATATGTTGCAAAGGCAAGGAGAGCTCTGAGGGCACTCAAAGGGCTGGTGAAGCTGCAAGCTCTGGTGAGGGGGCACAAAGTGCGGAAGCAAGCGAAGATGACTCTGATGTGCATGCAGGCGTTGGTGAGGGTGCAGACGAGGGTGAGAGACAGTCGCCTTAGGCACACCCATTCCCAAGAGGGCAGCACCCAATCTTTTCTTAGCGACTGCAGCGGCTTGTGGCGCACCAAATACCTCCAAGAAATGGCCGAAAGGAGATCGGTGGTAAGTGACTTAACTCATTTATGATTCATCACATTGCAGTACTAGTGACTGCACCAAATATTTTCTGGGTTTTGTTGTAGAGTCACGTTAGATAGCGAGCAGCGCTAGACCAACTTTTTCTGGGTTTGGTTTTTATGTAGTCACATTAGAGAATGATTAGCTCTACAAGGCAATGAATAGAGCAACATTTTCTGGGTATGATGTGATCACATGAGAGAGCGACCAGCACTAGACCTACATTTTCTGTGTTTGATTTTTACGTAGTCTCATTGGAGAGTGAGCAGCAGTTCTAGTTCTAGACTAACATTTTCTGGGTTTTTATTTAGTCACATTCGAGGGAGGTGAGCAGCATCACCGGAGATTGGGATGAGCATCATCAGACACTGGACGAAATCCAGGCCATGCTGCATAGCAGGAAGGAGGCAGCCATGAAGCGGGAGAAGGCACTTGCCTATGCCTTCTCACACCAGGTTGGTGACTATCTTCTTCTTCTTCTATTTTTTTCCCCATCATGCACCAAAAAAGTGTAGAAGACATAATAAGAATAAGAAAATCACCTCAATAATATTCCCATGACAGGCACGCAAAATAAAATTTTGAATTTTACAAATTTTCTTAAACTTAGTGCGGCCTTATTGTCTATACACCTAAATCAATCTCTTCCATCCAAGAAATTTTGATCTGATCCGAAATGATAAACCCTAAAACACGACTTATGAGATATACAATTTATTTTATTTTCTTAATTGATTATCAGTTATGGAGGTCAGCTGGGAAGAACTTGTCCAACATGGAAGAAGACGAAGAAGATGATGAGAAAGAAGACTACAACCGATGGCTGCAACAATGGATGAGAGGAAGGGCGTCCGTAGATGGTCAAAGAGAATCCATCAAAACTGTGAAGATGGACACAATGAGAAGGAGCTGCTATGTCCAGCCCCCATCCACCCCTTCGCCGGCCAAACCCCGCTCCATCCAACCCCGCGCCCACAGCCCCCGCACTCCGGTCGCCGCCGCCGGGTATTGTTATGGCCACCGGGGCAGCGGGGAGCGGAACTATATGGCGGCGACGGAGTCGGCCAAGGCGCGGGCGCGGTCGCAGAGCGCGCCGAGGCAGCGGCCGGGGACGCCGGAGAGGGAGCGGGCCGGGCACGCCAAGAAGAGGCTGTCGTTCCCTGCGCCGCCGGGAGAGGCGGAGGTGGCGGCGGCGAGCCTGCGGAGCCCGAGCTTCAAGAGCGCCTACGGCGCGGCGGTGTCGCCGTGCTCCACAAGCAACCTGCGCCAGTGGCTAAGGTGACTGGTGAAATGCTTTAGGGAGAGATGGATGGTGATTGTTTTGGAGGCCTGCTTGGTTCTCATAGTCGTCGGCTGAGCTGATAGATGTGTGATGGTTTCCTTTCGTTGTTGTATTTGACTTCGGTGATGATAGTTGGTAACGTGTATGAGAAGTGATCTTTTGTCGGTCTAAAATAGGTATATGATGGCCGGAAAGCATTGGTATTATGAACTGTCAATTCACACCTTTTGACTCTTTAAGGCACAGGCTTGCGACCATGCGGGATGATTTTGATGTGCTTTTTTCAAAAAAACTACGTGGGAAGATTTTCATTCGACTCCAAATGGACGGGGACGAACATAGGCGACGGGGCAGGAGGAAGACGATGCCGGCAGGAAGGTCCGGACACAGGTGTGAGGCGGGCTAGCGCCGGCAAATTGGCGACAGCTAAATGCGGCCTCACCGCATTGCAATCGCATTGAAACGGGTAAATTTTACAATGGTTTCGCAACCCAATCTACTTGCAAAATATATCTATGGATAAGTAACCGTTTACCTACCAGTTCAGTAACTCGTAACCGTGCTTTGCTGTGGATACTTACTGTAGCAAATTGTGACTGTTACTTCCGGTTGTATGTCGTTACGGGGGAGGGTGGCTTCGCCGCAGGTCACTGACAACCTTACTCGCCGTCGCCACCATTCATACATGTTTTAAGTATAATTTTTAAATTTTTAAAGTTTATTTTTTGATAAATATGTTAATTATAATTCAAATGATTGACTGTTGTTGTTTATTAATTGTTTATTGTTATGACAAATTTTAAAAATTATGTTTTTTTTTTGCATTAAAAAATTAATTTATATTTCATACATGATATTAAATATTTTATAATATTTTAAATTTTTATCTTCTATGTTTATATATATATATATATATATATATATTGTTATCATATGTATTTGTTTATAATCTTTTGTTATTAAATTGGTAACTTAAAACAAAAAAAAAATTATTTTGCAAACTTTCGATTTTTTTTGTAATCGGTTTGCGTCTGCTTTGCGACTGTGTTTGCGACCGGTATCTGGTTACAGAGGTTTACCAGCCAAAAGAAATCATTGTAGAACCAAAGTTAAAATCGAATTTGTGACCATAAACTTAGATACAAATAATATTTGACCGGTTTTGTAACCGCGTATACGGTTGCTAATTTAGAAATTAGCGGGGGCCCAGTTTGCAAACTTTTGCAACGGGATTTCTTTACCATTGCAAACTTTATCAGCAACTCTAGCTACTCTGACTTGATTATGAGGTCGTAAATCTGGTCGCTGGCTGATTTCTATCGATAATCCCAAGCAACAATATATATGCAAATATATTTGGGGAATAAAACTATATGCAAGTATTGTGAAAAGTTTAGCTAATATTGTCTTATGATGTTGGTTTCGTTAGACGTACTCTCTGGGCGAAAAACGATAAAGAAATGCTAGATTGGCAGCATTATTGGTTGGGAACATATCCTTTCATTAGAGGTCTTGGTCAATTCTTGTCTAATCCACTAATAAAAGCCAATTAGGATATGGCGCCTATAGTTTCAAACATATCGTACTAATTATATTACCTCATTCTAACTAGTATATATAACGTATATTACTTTTAAATTTGGTATTGTTTAGACTTTAGACCTTTGTACCATTTTGATCCATATCCTATTTTTTAATTTTAAATTTTCCTAAAATTTGTTTTTTTGTTGAAAATCACGGACTGGTATATAAGAACTAAAATATATTTTTAATTTTTAGAATTTGGTTGGAGGGTTTGACCCGCTTAAACTAAATATACCTCACATACCGATTATAAATTCGGTATAAAATTAATGCAATACTTTAAACTACAAGTGATGGAGAGGTTAGCTCTTTTAAAAAACATATTATAGTATATATATATATATAATTTTTTTTTTAAAATCACCTAAAAAGAAGCCCTTAAAAGCCCACAACTCAGAATTCCCATTGGAACGAATAGCAAAGAGTGGCACCCTCTTTCCCCCAACATAAACAACTAGCTTTCTTTCCTCTAAGGTCTTTTCACCCTGTCAAGTGACATTAACAAACCCCCTCCCTCCATCCCCTACGCTATTCTTTTTCTCTTCCTCTAAATGCTTAAATTTTATGGGTTTCTCACGCCATTATAAGCACCTGTCGTTCTCTATCGGCCCTCACCAGTGTAATTGCCTCCTTCGGGTTCTTCCAGCACCCAGACCACCTGTACCCCTCTTAACGGTTGTGTCTTTCTGTACGTCGCAATTGGTTCAGTCCTGGCGGCCCACTGCACTTATGAACAATTCCTTCAAAGCGCATCCACCTCAACACCTAAATAAAAAGTTACTACAATATATTACTAGGATCTCAACACCCAACTAAAGATATATAGTTTGTAATAATAATATCCTTCTATCTACTAATCTCAAATTTTACCAAATAAAATTATCATGAAAATTAAATTACTTCAATGTCTCATGGAAATCTTAGTAACAAATAATAAATATAGTTTATTACACTATAAGATGATGAGAATATAATTACTCATTGATGTCCGCATTGCTATTAGGTAGGTGGTAAGAAGAGCATGCCCCTAATAATTACATCGTTGTGCTTGTGTGATCTGATCAAATAATAAATATAGTTCATCAGCGCCTGATCTAGAGATGTACACTTACTCATTTGTATTTGTTTGAACTAGAGTTTTAAACCAAATTTCTCTTTACGAGGATAAACTGGTGGTTTAGGTGAGATCCAATGTACATTATTCCCATTTCTATTCACTTAGGAATCTGGGCAGTCCGAGGATCCCCGGTAGGAGGCAAACAAATTTGTTGTCGTTTTAGTTCATCCCCTTGCCTTTGTATCACGAAAGGGTACATAACTTATGAATATCCTTCTATACATCACGATTTCAAAAAGAAGATTCCAGCTCACGATTAAACTAAATGTTGTACATTGATGCATCAAAAATATTAAAAAAAGAAAAACCTTGCTTGTCAAACACTACATATGTTTGAGAACATACAGCTTTGAATTGACTAACCTAATTCATTTGGAAAAAGGAAACCAAGATCGAACTCAAAAACTAACTTCAAACCATTACGTACATAATTCAAAGATTGCTGCTTTACGTATATATGTCAACATACGCCAAAATGTTTATAAATATCACCAACACTCTCACGTTATATTCATCCAATATCGATCAGATTAGCTAGAGGAGTCGATGTTAATAACTTAAAAAAACTTAAAACTTTAACGAAATTGTAGAGATGATAAAAACCATCACCATACAAGTTTTTTCTTCTTTAGATCAAATCACTAAGAAAAACAATTTGATAGTAAAAGTGTACATGAATCCATAAAATCAAGGAAACGTACATGAATCTATAAAAATAATATGATTGTATTTCTTTCTTTGGTTTTGATCTTCAAAATTTAGCACTAGTTTTTAAGACCAAAGTTTCTTAACGATGGGATGTGAGAACGAAAATTTACTTGTCAATTTGGGGACCATAACCGTCTTATTTCTAACCTTATTTTTCACAATTTCAATTCAACTCATCATAAAAGAGAAATTACAAAAACAGTACCTACACACATATCCAAACCATACTTTTTTATTAATGACCCATAAAACTTAACTTTAACATATCAATTGAATATAGACCAACCTTAAATAAAAGCATATGATACAATTATAGATTCATGTATATATTTATGTTCAACATCCAACAATCTCCCATTTAGAGTATATACACATAAAGATAATTATATAACCTTATGAACTCCAAAAGAGCATATGCTATTATTTTAAAATAATAATTTCGTCCATTAATTAATGTTAGTATAGGATCAAGATGATTTTTGTTACATTTATTGTAACTAAACCTATCCATGGTCACATATATCAATATAATTAAATGACATAAATCAAGTATGAATGTGTAGAACAAAAATTACATATAATTTAATCTAAACATACATATTTTCGACTAGTCCAACTTTATAAGATCACCAAAATAGAGTAAAACATAAACCAAATACTACAATTTATAAACAAAACAAACTCCCACTAAAATAGCATATCACCAAATGATGCAACACTTAGATGAGCAACATGCTCATGAAAGCCCTTGGGCGATAAACTTTTATTAAGCGGATCCACAACCATTGAGTTTGTCCAAAGATAATGTATGGAAACTTTACCACTCTGAACTCTTTCTTTCACAACAAAGAACTTGATCCTTATATGTTGATTTAGATGAACTCCTATTGTTATTTGAATATGATACTGTAGATTGATTGTCACAAAATAACTTAAGTGGCCTTTCAATATTATCAACAATGTGTAACCCTATGACAAAATTCCATAACTATATTCCATAATTGGATGCCTCATAACAACCTATGAATTTAGCTGTCATAGTGGAAGAGGCTATGAGTGTCTGCTTAGTACTCCCCTTCAAGAAATAGCCCCTCTAGCAAGCAAGTAGACATAGCCAGAAGTGGATCGGTGACTATCTTGACATCTGGCCAAATCGGAATTAGAACACCCAATGATCTCAAGTTGATCTGATTTCCGATATGTAAGCATGTAGTGTTTTGTTCTTTGTAGATACCTCATGACCCTTTTGGGTGCTTACCAATGATCCAATCTCTGATTACTTTAATATTTGCCCTACATTTCAAAAATATACACAATATTTGGATGCGTACATACTTGAGCATACATAAGACTTCCTACGGCTGAGACATATGGAATCATTTGTATTTTCTTTCTTTTTATGTCATTTTTAGGGCATTGATTGAGACTAAAAATGCCAAATCTCTTAAGCACATTTTCTATATAAGTCTTTTGTGATAATCCGAGTATACATAGAGTGCGATACCGATGTGTTTGAATTTCTAATACAAAAGTCACATTTCCAAGATTTTTCATTTCAAATTTCTTTAATAAAAAAAATCTTGGTTTTGTGCAAAAAATCTATATTATTGTTAGCAAGCAATATATCATCAACGTATAAAACCAAAAAAATATACTTACTTCTACTAAACTTATGGTATATATAATCATTAATTACATTCATCTCAAAATCGAACGAGAGAATAACTTGATGAAATTTGTGGTATCATTAATGAGAAACCTGCTTAAGTCCATAAATGAATTTCTTTAATTTGCAAACCATATTCTTTGAATCTCCCGATACAAAATTTTCTAGTTGTACTATATAAATTATTTCATCAATGTCACCATTTATAAACACACTCTTTCCATTCATATGATATAACTCAAGATTAAAATGTGCCACTAATGCCATAATTATTCTGAATGAGTTCTTCGATGAAACTGGAGAGAAAGTCACATTATAATTGATGCTTTCCTTTTGAGTAAAGCCATTCACAACAAGACGAACCTTATATCTTTCTACATCACCTTTTAAATCTCTTTTGATTTTAAATATCCATTTACAATCAATAGGTTTCACACCTTCAGGCAATGAAACAAGATCCCAAATGTCATTAGCTTTCATGGACTTCATCTCTTCATTCATGACATCAATCCACTTTTGAGAATTAGAACTCTTCATGGCTTCATGAAAGTAGATTGGATCATCTTCTACCATTCCAATGTTATCCTCATGTTCTTGGAGAAAGATGATATAATCATCTGAAATTGTATTTCTCCTTTCTCTTGTGGATCTCTTCAATGACATTTGCTCTTGAGGCTATTGAGTTTGCTCTTTAGGTATAACTTGATGATTGTGATTAGGGACAGTCTCCGCGTTGTCTTATAATTCTTGTATTGTTTCTTGAACTACATTAAAAATATGATCCTGATTATTGTCAACAACAATCATAGGAAGAAAAATAGATTCTTCTTCAATGACAAAGTCTTTAACTTCATTTCCCCCTCCAAGTTAAACATCCTTAAAGAATTATGCATTTCCCATCTCAAAGAATGACCTTAGTGTAGGATCATATAATTTATACCCTCTACACCGTTCAAAGTACCCAAGAAAATAGCTACTAATTGTTTTGAGTCTAGTTTTCTTTCATTTGGCTTATAAGGCCTTGCCTCAGTTGGACAACCCCAATTGTGTAAATGCTTAATATTGGGCTATTTTCCATTCTATAATTCATAAGGGTCTTAACTGTTGCCTTTATTGGTACTTTATTAAGAAGATATGTTGCTGTCTTTCATGTCTCATCCCAAAATGAATTTGGTAAAGTAGTATGAGCAATCATACTTCTTACTATTTCTTTTAAGGTTCGGTTTCGTCTTTTGCAACACCATTCATGCTTGGAGTAATTGACATTGTGTATTGTCGAATGATTCCGCACTCTTCTAGGAGTTTGGAAAATGGTTCTAGACGTTGTATACCTGATCCATCATATCTATTATAGTATTCACTACCACGACTAGATCTGATAGCCTTAATAGTTTTGTCATGTTGGTTCTCAACTTTAGCCTTATTTGCCTTAAACAAATCCAATGCTTGAGACTTCTCACGAATGAGATAAAGGTAATCATAATGACAATAATCGTCTATGAATGTAATAAAATATTATTGACCATTCCAAGAAGCGGTAGGAAATTGCCCACAAATATTCGTATGTATTAATTCTAAAAGGCTTGAAGATCTATTAGTACCTAGGCTCTTTATATTTGTTTGTTTTCCCTTAATACACTCATCACAAATTTAAATATCTGATAAATTAAGAGAATCAAGAATTCCATCTGGTATAAGTCGTTCAATTCTTTGTTTAGAAATATGTCGTAAACACTTTTGCCAGAGTAAAGCAAAATTTTCATCGATTAATTTTCCTTTCATACCACTTAAACATACATGCAAAGTTATATTAAAAAATGTAATAGTATTAAGTAAATATAGATTACCATAAAAAGATAAGGAACCTGTATCTACAATATTTGAATTTAGAAAAAGACTAACCTTATTATTTTTAAATGAACAAGAGTAACCAGATTTGCCAATATAGAAATATAAACCAAATTCCGTCTAAAAGATGGTACTATATATGTCTCTTTAAAATCTAAATAATACCATGTCTTCAATAATAATCTAAAACTCCCTATTACTTCAATTACAACCGAGTTCTCATTACCCACATAGATGAATCTTTCAGCATCATTTGGCTTTTGGCAATTCAGGCAACCTTGCGTTGACACACTTATGTGAGTAGTAGCACCCAAATCTAGCCACCAAGTATAACACCCCGATTTAGGTTCACTTAAGAATTGAATTAGAAATGTTGCGATTAAGTTGAGTCATGTTTAAAGTTGTCGGTCGGAACGACTCGATCGATAAAATAAATCGAAACAACTTTCTTGGTGTCATAAGAATGGAAGACATTATTAAATGCACATCAAAACACATCAAACATAAATTAAAGTAAGAAAGTAAATAACTGTGCTGAGCTCAAGTGCATGTAGCGTTTATCTGTCTTCCCACCAAAGTCGACTCAAGATTGCAAGACTTATATATATCATATGAGAAATGTTAGTAACGGATGTTACTAGTCCAAAAAATAACTAATCTCGGTGGTAAGAAAACATACTTTACCAAGTGCTGGCTCATATGCACGGCTCATAATCATATTCATACATAAAACACTTACGTCCTCTGTAACGACCCGCCCGTTCTAAGCGACGATCCAAATGTTACTATATGAAACTAAATATCTCATAAATTAATTTTTCAATTAATTGTCAAGATTTTAGAAACCATGATATAAAATATAATATAATAAATACTCGAAATAATCTAAGCCCCATGAACCGAACCAAAATTCCATTGCCATGCAATGAATTTCAAAAAAAGAATAGTCTAATAACAGACTCCTCCAGCTGTCCCAACTCTACCCATCCTTCCATGCTCATACATGCGGAGGCAATTCCGCAATAAAAACACTAAGTCATATAATTACAATAAAAAAATTAATATATTCTACAACATTATTAATTCGACTTTTAATGATTATGAGCATATGATGAACTCTTAATTTGTTGGAAGGGTGGCTGCCCATCCAGTTATAATCCCATGTATGCACACACACGCTACGTGGCCTTCGGCTTGTAGTTACCGATATTTGCCATTGATTCACCTTCTTGGTATCACAAGTCCATAATGAGCCGTCTTGCCCCACTGTGCCCTGTCACCCTTTTCGGCATGGGGGCAGGTATTTAATCTTTTAAGAATTTTGTGGGTGCTGCCTCATGTCAAACTGAGTCAATTCATTGACTCCGGTTGCGCTCAGTGCATGGTGGTTGAATGTGGGCTCAGGCCGACCAAGACTCTTAAGTAGGAATATATAATGTTTTGTGGGTGCTGCCTTGTGTTGGACTGAGTCAATTCGTTAAACCCCGATTGCGCTCGGTGCATGGTGGTTGAATGAGGGCTTAGGCTGACCAAGACTCCCAGATAGGAATATAAAATATTTCAAGTAATTATACGAACTTGAAATTTTGATGAGGCACCTGCAACTATGACATACGATCCAAATATAAATGAAACGTCTCGAAAACCTTCCCTTTGTAAGCCGAATGTGCTCGCAAACTATCAAGTTGATGTTTAATTTACCATCAATTGAATTCTCATTTATATAGAAGAATATGTATGAAATTTAAGAACTTACTATATTAAATTTTATAGAAATGAACGTAATCATTCATAATTATATCCTTTGTGTGTTAACGAAAAGTAAAAAAATTGACTATGTAATTAATGTGAATGAGTCCCAATCCTAAAAATTTAATAAATAAAACTTATTTAAAACCATTGTACCAGTGCCCTAAAGGTTATAAATGATAATTTATGATATTAATCTTTTAAGAATTAATTTAATTAAATAATATTTATGGTTCATTCTAAGATTTACAAAACCCCAAACAAAATAATATAATTTTTTTTTTCGGGGTTTTACAATGTCCACAACTTGGGAATTTTCGTCCTCGAAAATATAATAGGGTCCATTATATGAAACTAAGTGTTTCGTAAATTAATTTTCTATTAATTTTTAATTATTTTAAAATATAATATAAGCTCAGAATAATCTAAGCCCATAAACTGAACCAAAATCCCACTTTCATACAAAGAGTTTAGAAAAAAGAATAGTCCAATAATAGAGTCCTTCAGCTGTCCCGACTCTACCTATCCTTATATGCTCATACCTGCAGGAGCAATTCCATGTTAGTGATAAAAATATTAAGTCATATAATTATAAGAAAAAATTAATATATTCTAAAACATCATTAATTTGACTTTTAGTGATTATGAGCCTATGCTGAGCTCTTAATATGTTAGGAGGGTGGCCGCCCTATCCAGCTACAATCCTATGTATGCGCACACATGTTATGTGGCTCTCGCCTTGTTGTTATCAATACTTACCATTGACTTACCTTTTCAGTATCACAAGTGCATAATGAGTTGTCTTGCACCACTGTGCCCTGTCACCCCTTTTGACATGGGGGCAGGTATTTTAAGGGTACTGCCCTATGTCGGACTAAGTCAATTCTTTGACCTCAGTTATGCTCGGCGCATGGTGGTCGAATGTGGACTCAGGCTGACCAAAACTCCCAAATAGGAATATAACATTATGAGGGTGCTGCCTCGTGTCGGATTGAGTAAATTCGTTGACCCCAATTGTGCTCGACGCATGGTGGTTGAATGTGGGCTCAGACAGACCAAGACTCCCAAATTGGAATATATAACTTTTCAAATAATTATACGAACATGGAATTGTGATGAGACACCCGCAACTATGACACACGATCATGAAACTTTTCGAAAACCTTCTCTTTGTAAGCCAAATGTACTCACAAACTATTAAGTTGATATTTTATTTACCATCAATAGAATTCTCATTTATATAGAAGAATGAGTGTGGAATTCAAGAAGACACTATATTAAACTTTTATAGAAAAGAACATAATCAAACATAAACATATTAAATACCAATTATTTGTGTGATAACAAAAAGTCAAAAAAATTGACTATTGAATGAGTGTCAAATTGCACTCATAATTCCCAATCCCAAAAATTTAATAAATAAAACTTATTTAATATTATCCATAAATACCATTATACCGGTACTCTAAAGGTTATAATTGATAATTAATGATATTTATTTTTAAGAATTAATTTAATTAAATATTATTTATGGTATGTTCTAAGATTTATAAAACCCTAAATAAAATAACCTAATTATTTTCTTTCGGGGTTTTACAATCTCCCCAGCTTTGGAATTTTCATCCTCGAAAATATAATAGGGTCATAAGGAAAAAAATCGGGGTTTTACAATCTCCTCTACTTAGGAATTTTTGCCCTAAAAAATATAATAGGTTTATAAGAGAAAATTAGTTATTTATCTAACTTCTTTATTATTTTATCTTAGGTATTTCTTCTTTATGCGTTGGTACAATTATATCGAGCTTTGGTATACTTGTATCTATATCTATAGAAGTTACTTTAAATATCTTCATATTTTCTTTAAAAAATTTATTTAAAAAAAATCATGATTTATAATTTTTTTTATTTAAGCATTGCCACTCATATACATAGCTAAAGTGGGGCGCACTGTCCCATGACACTGTTATCCATATCACACAGATGCCCATACCACCCATACTATCTAGATAACACTGTTGATTGTAAAGACGTTCCATATATGCTCATTAGTTTAGGTGTCACGTGCACCTAGCATGACACATAATTGGCACACCCATAATTACTTACCATCTAAAACAATGAAAATTAATTCTATAAAAGAATGATGAATGCTTTTATATATATATATATATATATTACCCTTGTGATAGTTGACTCTTAGACTTTCAACAAGGTCAGGATTGATTTGCATGGTTTCATATAAAACACAGCATTGATATCACCTCTAACGACCCACCTCAAAGAGCAACGTAATGAGCCTAAGTCATTTCTTTAAAATGGTTAACCGAAGTTACTTAGCCCGGTATTAGATGTGAGATTAAGTGGAGGGATCTCACAATCCACCCACCTTAGGAAATTTTGTCCCCAAAATTCCTACACTTGGCCCGTTGCTAGCCTCAGCCCACGACTGGCAGCGTAGCCAATATCCGTAGTCTAGCCCACTATCTAATATAGAACCAGGTTGCTCGGATACTATTTTAATGGACCAGCCCAAAATGCAGTATAATGGGAAAAAGTCATTTCTTTAATAGTAGTTAACCAAGTTAAAGATCTATATTCCATTCCCATTTATAACATGATCTTAGCTTAGTAGGTGTTAGATATGAGACTAAGTTGAGGGATCTCACAATCCACCCACCTTAAAAAATTTTGTCCCTGAAATTCCTATATTTGGATTGTTGCTAGCCCCAGCCCACAACCTTCTTTGGCCCGTGACCGGCACTCTAGCAATGTCCCTAGTCCAGCCCACCATCTAACATGGAACCAGGTTGCTCTAATATCATTTGTAACGACCCGACGCAAAGTATAATATAATGGGTCTAAGTCATTTCTTTAAAAGTGGTTAACCAAGTTAAAGATCTATAGTCCATTTTCACTTATAAACATGAACTTAGCCCAGTAGGTATTATATGCGGGACTAAGTTGAGGGATCTCACGCCCTCACATCATCCATATCATCTGCCACAGTACTCGAGTGGCAAATAAACAGTTAAGTTAGTGCCACAAATTTCAGAAATGTGCTCTATTACGCAGTACCCTAATACACCGGACTACCTCGAGTTTGAAGGAGTACTAGTGCAGTCCATACATATCTCCGTACCACTCATTCTCTTATTCTTGAAATCCATAAAAATATAGATACTTATATAATATGCTTAGTGAAGAGGCTTGTATCATACATTTTTAGAGCTTAAGTTCGAAAACCAACAAGGGATATCATCCTTCTAGTTTTATTAAACATGCATAGAAAATATGGCTAAATGGCCCAACATTAAAGGGATCCCGTAAAGCACTGCCGATGTCATCCTACGTATAAAACACAATTAAACTCTATACGCAAGGAGTCAAGTAGAGAGGGAAAGTCCTACGGACCTGTGGTCCAAGCTCAAAACACATCGACATGTGTACGACGAGCTCAGACTCCATAACCTACATCAAAACCCACTGCTAGATAAAATACTAATGTCTCTATAAGATGCATGCTTATGGTATGTGCTCATATTATTAATACATCCAAAAAAATAAAATAATGCTAACAAACCTAAAAATAAACAAGTGGCACATAAATTGAGATATAATAATAATAAATAATAAATAAATAAATGAATCCACTCATAGATATTAAGATAAATAAAAAATACATGAACATAAATAATACTCTAATAATAAAATAATAAAATAATTATACCATATAAATACACAGTTAAATATGAGTAAATATCATATATACTCGTGTTGGTAAACATATAAATAATTAAATAAACAAACAAATAATTAATTAAAAAAATCAATAGATAAATAAATAAATAAATGACTAATATTAATTAATTGTGAAGAATATTAATGTAAATATTAAATATACGAACATACGCCTAAATATGTATAAATAATAACAAAAGTAAGAAATAATTAATAATCAATTAATTAAATAAAATAAGATAAACATTAACAAAAATAATATCTATGAATATTTACATTACCAATAACAATAATTAGTCAAATAATCATTCATCATAATCAACAAATATATAAATAATAAGAAATTAATGATCATGAATAAATAAATAAATAAATAAAATAATAAATAAATAAAGAAAATACTCATAACATTCAAACATGTTAAACAATGTGAATATGCATCTAAGCTAATTTAGGGCCTTAGGAATTACCAAAAACGGTCGAGAAACGGCCGAAAATGAGCTGAACCAGACTGAACCAAGCTGAATCATACCGAATTGAATGGGCTGAACCAACCCGGTCTGGGTTAACTGAAAAATGGGCTGGGTTGACTTGGTAGACATGATCATGGGCACGAACTAGCGTGCGGGCAGGCAGACGTAGCTGTGTCCAGGTGAATGCGGTCGCGGTGCCTAACATCCGAGAATG
>JAVDBV010048372.1:0-13471 GCA_032619315.1 Piper longum | reverse complement strand
CGAAGGGAGGCGATGGTGTGCAAGGCCTTGGGTAGGAGAGTCAGGTTTGGGCAGTCTTGTATCGCCAATGTTTTCAATGTGGGGGGAAGGGAAGTAGATGAGGAACCAGCCTCATCATCCCCCACCAGTGGAAGCACCTGCCCTGCAAAGCCATTGATGTTTATGGTCCCTAAACGAGGTAGGTTTTGAAGAGACGCCACTATTCGGGCTTCCTGTTGGTCGCCTGGGAAGGTGATGGATTCGAGAGACGTCAAGTGGCGCAACCCCTCCGGGATGTATTTCAAATTGGGGCATTTCTGTACATCCAAGTCTTGGAGGCTAGGGAACATACCGCCGCCCGCCTCGGGGAGCAATAGATCATCAGACCCGTGCGCCTCACAATCAAATGGCATTGCCAAGGATATAAGTTCACGTTCACGTCCCGAAGAAATGGACAGCTCCTTCAATGATGTGAACGAAGACGACGACCCTGCATGAAGTCCCCCGGGCAGATTGAGGTTAGGCAATGACCTGAGCATCAACTTCCGTAGTTTCGGCATATGATCAACATATATCATCTTTAACTCTTTGCAATCTCCAATCCGTAATTCTTCCAACCCGGGTACCTGCACCATGCAAATATCCCTCAAACTGGAGCAACCCCTAAATTTAAGCGTCTTCAGCTGGGGAAGGTCCAATATCGTTGATGCGAGAGAAGAGCTGGAATTCCCAAGAGATGGACTGATTGACAATGTGGTTAAATCTGGACATGCTAACACCACAAGACTAATCAAGTTTGGAACTCCCATGGAAACATCTTTTAAATTGAGGCAACTCTTAATCACAAGCCGCTCCAGTGAAGGAAGCTCCAGATCCACCGTTCTGTTTATCCCGTCGAGTCCTACCATAACTAACTTCTTGAGAATAGGGAAACTCAAAGCGGACAGCCATTTCGGAAAACTTCCACCACGATAGTTGCGGAAAGATAAGGACTTGAGCGACGTGGGATGAGGCTCAAGTGCACCAAGCACCCTTGCCTCCAATTCTCTGTCAACAACATCTGGAACATCTTCTAAATCATTAATACTATCATGAGATTCATGACCTTCATTACCCCACTCGAAATGTATTTTATCAAGTACTTTTTTTTTCAAGTTAGCCATCAGCGCATGTTCAACACACTGTACATTTGACAGGCATGAGATTACCAGTTTGCCTTGGAGCTCGTTCATGTCCTTGAGCAGTTCGATGTCATGTCCTTCTTCTCTTCCAACAACGAATCTTCCGAGCTTCTGAATGCATGTTAGGTTTCCTATGTTGCGTGGTAATGAATTGAAACTTTCGCAACCAGAAATATCTAATACTCGTAAGTTGCGGATATTGCATAACGATTCTGGTAGACAAGATATTGAAGTCCCGCCAAGCTGCAACTCCCTTAGATGTTGAAGGTTTCCTATCTCACTTGGCAAGTGTGAAATAGAAGAGCAACCTGAAAGGTATAACAATTGTAATTTTTGAAGTTTGCAAATGAAATTAGAATTAATGCTAAATATGGAAGTACCATTAAGCCAGAGTGTTTGTAAACTTTGGAGACCTCCTATATAATCCGGCATGCAAGTAAGGTTTTTACACCCTCCAAGATCCAACGTCAACAGATTGGATAGTTTGACAATTGAGCTGGGCAAAGCTGGCAGATTTTTCATGCGGTGGAGACTTAGAAACCTTAAATTCTGGAGGTTTCCCATGTGAGTCGGTAGGGCACTAATATGCAGGCAATCACTGAGGTCAAGTGTTTGTAAATTATGAAGCTCGCATATCGAATCCGGGAGACTTTGAAGATTCCTACTCCATGAGAGGTTGAGGTAACGAAGGTGCTTTAAGTTTCCAACAGAACTTGGTAGCTCCGATAAGTCACATTCACTTAGATATAAAACACGCAAGAGTGTCCATTTAAGATTAATCACGTCAAACAAATAGTGTCTAGGCACCAAAAGCGTACGAAGGCATGTGGCTTCATCAAACATTTCAATGTTCACTTCTTTATCTATCAATGATAAATGTCGGATATTTCTCATATGCCTGTATGATTTGATGCCTTTGGCTGAACGACTAAAAAATTTACCCGAAACCAAGCATGCTAGACTATGTAGGAGGTCGTGCATCTTGTCATCTTCTTGAATGATACACCTTCTTTGCAACTCAATATAATAACTACACCCAATGTCTTCCAATATTCTGCCCTCTCTAGATTCTATTAGACCTTCCGCAATCCATAGTCTAACCAAATCATCTCTTTCAGATGAATAATCACTTGGGAAAACTGCGAAGTAATGAAAGCAACGTTTCAGAGGAGAAGGCAAATAATGGTAACTCAATTTCAGGACCCGTAAGATTCCATCTTTTGCCACATCCATTGATTCCCATATTTTATTATTTAATACACTTTCCCACATTTCCTCGGGAGCAAACCGCAAGGAACTTCCAATGACCTTGACTGCCAAATGAACTCCTTTACATCTTGCCACAATTTTTTTTCCTATTCCTTCTAACCTTTCGTCAACTACTCCACCAAAAGCTTTATCTTTGAACAAATCCACACAATAATTTTCCTCCAATGTTTGCAACTCGTATATCTGCTTGTCATTAACGGCAAGTCCAATGTATTTATCACGAGTGGTGACAAGAATTTTGCTTCCTTCTGCACAATGAGTAAATGTACCCTTGAGGTTCTCCCATGCTTCCACCGTCCACATGTCATCAAGTACAAACAAAACTTTCTTGGCAGTTACCATGCCTTTGAGATGGTCAAGCAGGGCTGAAGTTATCATGTTGGAAGTGTTTTCTTTGCTGATATACTCAATAAGCTCTCTTACAACCCTGCTAAAGTCGAAATCATCAGAAACGCAAGCCCAACTTTGCATATCAAAGTGGCTTTTGACATCCATAAAGACAACACGGGCAAGAGAGGTTTTCCCTACTCCTCCCATTCCCACTATGGAAACCACAGAGTAGTTCCTGCTTGAATCATTAGGGCTCATTAACAACTCGATTACATGATCCTTATCCTCCTGTCGACCATAGATATCAGACTCAACCACCGAGGGACCAAGATAGTCACAATCTTTAACCGCAAAACTTGCCCCCGCCAATGTTTGTGGCTTAAGGTTCAGCTTCGTTGTTTTTTTTTCAACTTCCTCTAGCTTAACAATGATTTTTTTTATGCTTTCTGAAATTGTTTCTTTTTGGGAGGTATGATATCCCTGGATGTCCCCAATACCATATTTCTTGGCTGCTTCATGGTCATTCATGGCTTCTAATCGCTTCTCAATCCGAACACGCTCGATGTTCATGTCATCCACGAAGTCCTCTATCCAGTAGAGAAGTTCCCTTAGATTGTCCATCCAAACATTTACTCTTCCTTCAGTTGGGCTTCTCCACTCAGCGTCATTGAGCACATCTGGAATGCTTCGTAATAACGTCTCCAGAGTTTGCAGCTCTTGATCAATGTCCCAAAAGCTCAACAGGTCATTGGAATTGAAGATCGGGTGCATATCTTGTAATATATTACGAAAACAACTGGCGAGAGCAGCTTCTGGCTTCAGTGGGAACGCCATGAGCTTCTCAACGAGGGCAATTACTTGATAATCCAAATGGCTAATTCAACACCTAAAATTTGTAAAAAAAAAAGGGCAAGACAAAAATAGTAAAAGATAAATTGTTGAATCATCGAACTCGGATAATTCACGGCGAGAATGGACTCCAGCAAGATGGTAAATCCTATCATGTGTATAAATAATTAAGCTGCCTATCAAAAAGCATCCAAAGGATTAAACAAGTGCACGCACACAATAGAATATCAATTAATTTGATGCAGGCACTCTAACATCTAAATTTCCCTGTTTCTGGTTGGATCAACTCAAGTCCACATTTCTTGTAAATGAAAAATTGGTGTCTAGCCGTGTGAGAGCGTGGAGACTTAACTTCTTTCATAGTAACAACTGAAAATCAGGGCATATGCCAAGCAAATGATAGATTGAAACACAACAATGACTTCAAACAATTCAAGTAAAATAAGTATTTTGCTCTAAACAAAAAAAGAGAATACCTTGTGATAGGTGATATAGGCCCAAATGACAAGAGGGGAGGAATACACAGGTTTTGGCTACCCAATGGTCTCCACAAAAAGTGGTCTGCGTGGTGGTTCGGGAGGACCATCACTTATCATTGTCGGCCATGATCACGCCTCAATTATTGAGCTTGATAATTGAAAAAGGAATTTATAAGAAAAGGGAAGTAGGTTTTTCATATTACCCCGTGGTTGGGAGAATTAAATTTAATTGTAAAAAAAAGTATTAAATTAAAATACTAAAATTATTCTTAAAGCAGAAAATAATTAATAAAAAATAAAATATTTTTTTAAAGAATCCCTATATGGGCAACAATCTAGCTACATCTGATAATGAATCAACTAGATCACTAGGTGCTCATAGTTGAAAGAGTCTTTTCCCAAAGAAAAAAATTTTTATTGTTAACTAGCAACAGGATTAGGGGTGGCCAGATTATGTTGGCGATAACCTTAGGCCATATCTGGTGGCCCATGGTCCAGATGGCAGCCCGTTTTAAGGCGGCATTTATCATCCTTTAAAAGTTTTTTTTAATATTTAGCGTATTTTTGGTATTTAATTAAATTTCCTCTTTTCTTGTGATTTACTTTGATTTTCTCACTATCAAATAATATGAAAAAATTTCTCCCTTTTTTCTAATAAAAAGCTCAATTGAAAATTACTAAGAAAACTATAAAGAAATATGTAATTTTTTATCATAAATGGGAGGAAAAGTTTAAATATTACCATGATTTGGAAAATCAAACTAATTACCAAAAAAAGTAAAAATTTTTTGAATTGTTGAAATACCATCATTTAAAAAAATAAAATAAATTCATGAAAATTTCAAGAAAGTAAAAAAAAATTAGGCTGCCACCCCTTAGCCTTAGGTGACCTGTCTGGTTGCCCACGGCTAGTGGCATCAGAACCGGCCATCGTCGGCAAAGGTCTTGACATTGGCTGCCTCATGGCAAAGCATCCATTATTGGCAGTCAGTAGCCACTCTTTTTTTTTAATTACAGGGCAATCTTGCCATTATCTAATAATTTTCTCTTTTTGTTTAATTATGCTTAATTCTCCTACCACTAGGTAATATCAAAATATTTCTTCCCCAGTAAAAAACTCAAATATTATTTATTTTTAAAGCCAAATTATCAAATAAATTTCCCTTTTCAGTTAATTATGCTTAATTAGCCACTTCTCGGCCTTTCTCCAAGCCTTCGTCTTCGATAGTCAAATGCATGACCGATTACTAGCCAAAGGTCTTATCACCCTTCTTCCCCTCCATACTTCAGTTGTTGAACCCTTAGTTGAACTCATACCGAATTGTTCTACACTTTAAACGCTTTAAACTAATTTTCAATAATAATGTTTGATTTTGTTGCTTGGTTCTTTTCTTCACTTGGAGTCTTCATAAGACCCATTTCCTCATGATAAGTACACTCCAATGGTTGTAGTTAGTGTCAATCCTAATGAAGCATTCCCTTTATCTTGGTATGTAGATCTTTAAGTCTTCTAGCTCATCACTTATAGTCTATGCATCTTCCATACTTTGTACTTACACAAGTGTTAGTCTAAAAATAATGTAAGATATCATGGCATAGAATGCATATGCCAACAATGCTCATATCATTAAACCCATGACAAATTAGTAATGGATAACCTACATGAGTTAGTCATTTTCATTAATTAATCATTACAACTTGAAGCTCGTGAGATGACTAAACACTAACCACTCATATGTTCCCCTATATATGAACAGTCTCCCCCTAGACATATATTCATATATTAACTTCCCCCCTATGTTACCTCACTGAGCAAATCATTACAAAGGAAAGGATTACAATCTCATATCTAGTTCTCGCACCCCATCCACTATGATCATGCATCCTTAATGAAGTGTACTAATTAACCTAGAGGGATAATCACAAAAACATGTTTCTAACGTGAGTTACAATCAAGTCGAGTAGAGTCAAACACTTCCTTACTTAAATTTGACTCGTAAAATTTAAGTTCGATCTTGAATATTTAAATGTCGACTTTCGAGTCGAGTCGAGTCGAGTCAAGCCACATGCCAAATGCTATTGAGCTATCTCAATTAGCAGCCTCAAATACTACGTAGATGAAAAGTAAGAAATTTGACCTATTAAAATACAAAAAAATGAAAATTAAATTAAATTAATATAGCCTAGAGCTTTTTACTAGTAAATGGACATCTTTTTTATATTACTAGGCGGCGGGAAAATTATGCCTATTTACGAGGAAAAAGAGAAAAACAAAAATTGGCTAAAATAAAAAATATTATAAGGGATAGCCAGTCAGTTGCACATTGATCGTCCCTTTAAATTGTAAGGGTGCTTGGACCTAGCCGCCTTTCTTGGCGGCCCTTCTAACGGCCCTTAACTGCCGAGGCCAAGGGCGGCCTAGATTCGACTGCCTAAGGCTAGGGCAACTATTTGGCTACTTGCTTGGATCTGGCCTGCCAAAAGCTGAATCCAATCGTCGCGACCAGATATAGCAGCGGATGGCCGGACCCGATTGCCCTAGGTGGGCTAGATCAGTCACTGGCCTTAAACACCATTAAAACTTTTAAATATGAGGGTAGTTTTATCATTATAATAAAATATTCCCTTTTTGGTAGTTATATCATATTCTCCCACTGTCTAGTAATATAAACAAATCATTCCCATTATTCGGTAAAAAACTCTATAATCTATCTTCTTTTCAATTAGGATATATCATTAAAGCCAAAGTAATAAAAATTTATTTCTAAATTATTGAATTATTTTGTTTATTTATTTTATTATTGAGAATTTATCTACACAAATAAAGTTTGTCTGCCATAGATATCTTGTGTAGTTAAATAAAATAATACAAACAGAAAATTTTGAAAAATTTTATAATATTTTTAGAAAGTTTTTAGTGAGAGCCTATTTGTGACTACTAAACTATAATGGTGGCATTTTGGTCCATTAGTATATAACACCTGATCTAGGTAGACACGAGGTTGCAAAGCCCAAAAAAAATTATTAATTTTTTTTACTAAGATTAAATTAATGCATTGATAAATTTTATGATAATATTAATATCCACTTAAATAATTTATTTTATATTTTACAATTTTTAATATAATCGTTTGAGCTTATAAATGGGTGAAACTAATCTTTTACAAAATAATTGGATGCCCTCTGTAAAATCCAAGTATTTTAATTTCATTTATTTATTTATTTATAGTTTGAACATTTTCATCAAATTTTGTTTGATAAGGTGATTTGGCTCTAACCAGTCGGTGTAACCTGACCTTTAGGGCTGGGCTTGGATGACCTTTTAGGTTAGAGTGGATATTGGTGAGTTCTACGTGACTCTTTGAACCGGGTCTTCTGTGGAGTTTAGGAAAATCTGGGGAAGTTTATCATTTCTTCCCCTTTCCACTCAACCAGTTCCTCTCCTCTGCCTTTTATTTCTATGTGCCACACTTTTTTTCCTCATCAGTCTTCTCAAGTCCTAGAGTTCTCCTATTTTTTTGTCTCTGTTATAGCGTTCATGACGATGTTCTTTCTTTCTTTCTTTTTATTTTTTTCCCATACTTCCACGAAAAAAAAAATTGTTTAGATTAATTATGTCGTGTAGAATCATTGGTAGCTGTTATTCTTGGCTTGACTTTTATTTCTGTGCTTTCTCAAAGCTGGGCATGTGTTTCAGTCGGTGTTCGGGTCTCATCGTGCGTGCTTGCAGCGCTTTGTTTTCTTGGTTGACGTTTTGTTGGGCATGTGCTTTCACTTTCGTCCCTGTGCCTGCATGTGTTTGAGAAAGAAATTATTTATATTTCATATTTGAATTTATCTAGTTTGGGAAGGTCTGCGTTTTGGTTAGGAAAATAATGGATTCAAGATAGTTTAGGTAACATGTTTAGGAGTTTGATGTTATTTTTGTATTCGGTTGACATGGGTTAGATGTTACTTGGTTAATAACCCGCAGTAATAAATAATATGAAGATTATAGTTTCACTAATTACTTTGTAAGTAACTCGATATTAAGAATCATTTTGATGAGTATTGAGTTAGTGTGAGCTTATACGTGGCTAACGTAATTTAAGTTAAGGAACCACATGGTGTAATTTATTGAATTGGATGTTGATGATGCGCTAAGGAGTTAAAACATGACTAGTTATTGACCCATGTACATAATTTCCATACTTTTATGTATGATTTTCCAGCTCAAGTACAATATCAGTTAACATTTAAATATATAGGGGTTACCGGCCATTGCCTAACTGACCACTGACATGTAAAATGCTTATCATGTTGACGTTGGTGTGTGCTAAAAAACATAGAATACCGATATGGATGATTTACTTAATCGTAGTAAGTTAGTAGTCGTGGAATGAAGAAATTAATGATTAAATTAATCTGTTATTGATATGCTAATTATAAAACAATGAAAATAAATTGAATATTACTTATTTTATTTGTTGGTACAATTATTTATTAGCATGATTAAATATTTTCCCGGCATTGATTTGGTTGGCAATAATTTATTAAATAATAAATTTATCTGTTCATTTATTGGTAATTAATTAAATAATTTAAGATATTTGTTATGGTAGTATCACATGTCATATCTTATTATTTCATGCATGAATCTCAAAAGTTGTACCTGGTAAGATATAATTTATTTATGACTCAATTGAAGATTCTTTCCTCGTTGATGGTACTTCCCATCAGTTTTCTAGGTTCGTATAATAGCTTAAAATATTATGTATTCGTATTTTGGCAACTTTGGTTGGCCTAAGTCTAAATTTGATCATTATGTGCCGAGTACAATCTAGGTCAATAAATTAACTCAATTTGGCTGTCTGATCTATAAAAGGGTGTTAAGGAGCAATAGTGCAGAATGGCTTATTATAAACTTATTATATGAATTAATGACAATTATTATTAATTATAAGCATGTGCCACATAGCATCTATGCTGATACATGAGATTAAAGCTGTGGATGGAGCAACTACTTCTTATGGTATAATTAGAGCTCAACATAAATTCATAATTACTAAAAACTTGATAAATAATAATGTAAAATATATTAATTTGTTACTTGCTATTATATAATTTTGTGATTTCAGCACTAACATAATTTTATGACCACAACTGATGAGCTTCAGATTGATAGTTGGTGGTGTGGCTCGTGGTTCTTTTACCGAACGTTCTTGGAATAATTTATAAATAAGATTAGACTTCCTATTTATAATATTTTGAATTATAAATGTTATTATGAGAAATGATTTAGAAGATGTGGAATTCTATATTTTCATCGTTGGTTTATTTTATTGCATTATCTGCATAAAGGCATCCTAGAAAGTATAATTTATTTACATGGTTGATAATCTTATTAAGCAACAAAAATTTCACGCTGTTTATTTATTTTAATTTATTTTCGTTTAATTATACCTCATGTATAATTGCTTACATGCTTTGTCATGATTTTGTTTTTATACTTGTGTATTTTTAGATAAACCCCCTACTGGATCAGGCGGGTCTATGCTGGTATGGATCAATTTTAAAAGATCTAGCAGTTGAAAATATTCCTAGGGCTGAGAAGGTGATGGATTGGAGGGACGTTAAGTGGCGCAACCCTTTGGGGCTGAATTTCAACTCCGAGCTTTACTGTACATCAAGAGTCGGAGGTTAGGGAACATTCTGCCACCCTTCTCAGGGAGCAATAGATCATCATCATGCCCATGCACCTCACAATAAAATGGCATTGCCAATGATGTAAGTTCATGTTCACATCCACAAGAAACGAGCAGCTCCTGCAATGGGGAGAGCGAAGACAACGAGCCCGGATGAAGTCCCCCGAGCAGAGTGAGGTTAGGCACTGACTTTAGTCATTCTGTTTATCTCCTCGAGTCCTTCCATACCTAACCTCTTGAGACTTGGGAACTCAAAGTGGACATCCATTTCGGAATCACTTATTTGTGTCTCTAGGGTATTCTAAATAACAAATCCTACCATTCAAGCATCAAACCATAATATTCTTGAAATGGAATCGTGGGTATGTGACCAAATTCGTCTGGAACTCAGTCACATCCACGTTAAGGGCACCATCAAAACGTAGAGATGCTGTAAGTGAAGAAATCGCATGTCAAATGTTAAAAAATTTGTCAATTTTAACCGTCAAGTAGTGAATGGGGAATCAAACACTTGAATCAGTTATCTAAAACAAATGAAAATGCAAAACCTGTGAAATAAACCTGCTGAAATTTCTCTAGGGTCTCTCAATATCAAGGGACCTGCAGATGTCATATATTGTTGGGCCCTTTGGGCCTCCCACCCAAGCTCCTAAACCATTGTTGGGCCCTCAAAAGGGACTTTAACCAACTAAAAGAAACTTGCAATAGGTGTCATGGGTCTCTCTTAATCCGAAAGCTAGCTCAAAGAATAAGGTTTTCTTATTAGCCTATATACAAATCATTAACAACATCCACGACCGATGTAAACCCAACAACTCATCTTCAAACATCGGGCGTGGCTCGAAACAATCATCGTCTAGCAATCTCACACTTTTCATCAGACGACACCCACTTTTCATCACTTGAAAACTCTCCTTAAATCATTAGGTAGAACCCACGAAGGAGACATCCATAATCGACGTAGGCAAATCCAGTTTGAACTTAGCTCTGATATCACTATTGGACCCTTTGGGGCCCCCACCTAGGCTCCTAAACCATTGTTGGGCCCTTCGGGCCCCCAAAAAAGACTTTAAACAATTAAATGAAACTCGCAATAAGTGTCATTGACCTCTCTTAATCCAAAAGCTAGCTCAAGGAATAAGGTTTTCTCATTAGCCTATATACAAATCACCAATAATATTCACGACCGATGTGAGATAAACCCAACATATATGGCCTCATTGTCTAATAGGGCAGAGACATCAGTGTGCTCCAAGAGTATGTGGATAACACACTCTGTTGTATGGCTCCACATCAGAGGTTGAGACTTGCAGGGAAGGGTAAACCGTGAAACCCAACTACAATTTCTTCCCATAGTCCACAGAAAGCCTTTCCAACAAACATGAGCCAAACCCATATCCAGTCCCACCCCCAACACCATGGAAGACCTGGAAACCCTGTAGTCCAGTGGAGTTATTATTCGCAAGCTTCCCGATTCTATCAAGCACAAGTCCACAATCTCCTTCCCAATTGATTGAAGTGGCGTCTTTCTAGAAACCAAGCAAATTAAACCAAGAATCAACCAATCAACATGTAATAATTTCAAAAAAAGACCTCTTTCCAGATTGATGCATCTTACTTGTGTAATGTAACCTAGTAAAGTTCATAACAAAACAATGACTGAAGCAACAAAATCTTGTGTAAAAATTGTTAGGTACCCTTGGGCTCTTATACCATTATTAAGCCTTACAAGCCCCTAAAAGTGACTTGTAATAAGTGTCACGAGTCTCTCTTAATCCAAAAGTTAACTTAAGGATTAAGGTTTTCCCATTACCCAATATACAAGACACCGACGCTTTCTATGACCGATGTGGGATAAACCTAACAACTCTCCTTCACACATCGGACATCACCACAACTCCCCTTTACACATCAGGCGACCCTAAAATAATCATTGTTTGATAATCTCACTTCTCATCAGACGACACCCACTTGAAACTCTCCTTAAATCATTAGGTAGAACCTATGAAGAAAACCCACAACTCCCTTTAAATCACTAGGTAAAACCCATAAAGGAACATGAAAGAAACCCACATAGAATTCCCTTTAAATCATTAGTTGGAACCTATGAAGGAAACTCATCATTATATGAAACCCATGAAGGAAACTCTTACAATCAACGTAGGCAAATATTAAGTCTCCAAAAATAGCAACTTTGGCTCTGATACCACTATTGGACCTTACGGGCTCCCAAAAGTGACTTGCAATAGGTGTCACGGGTCTCTTTTAATCCAAAAGTTAACTTAATAAATAAGGTTTTCCTATTAACATATATACAAGACATCAATATTTGCTACAACCGATATGGGATAAACCCAACAAAAATCAATAAAGAGGAAAAGATGTGATGATCCTTCAAAAGCTTCCAGCAAGCGTTCCCGACTAGGATGCCGGCCTGACCCATGTGGATGGAGATGCACTTCCTCATCTTTGCCTTGCCTCCACAACAAAAACCAGAGAATCCGATCACAGTTAAGAGCACAAAACTAAATTTTCCTTGCATTGCCAAGTTCGAAAACTAAATTTTTTGTGACTCTTAAAATAAGAGCACTCGTAAAAAGGTATTATTGACAAAAAGATAATTAAGTCACAGTTAGGAGAATAAAACCCAAATATGTAAATGCCAAATGCATCAATATCAGATTATTTAAATATGGAAGAACTTTTATAATAAGAACATAGGGAAAAAGTTGTTTGATTTGACAAAAAGGTAATTCTGTAACAGCTAGGAACACGAGCATACCAAACATACAAAATTACATCGCGTAAATACCAAATACATCAGTATCGGATAATTCAAATGAGTACAAAGAAAAAGTAGCTAAATTAAGTCACAATTCTACACAAACCTTTACCCACCGAGGGGCAAAAATCTTCAATCAAAATGCACGGTCGATACTCATAACAAAGTGGGTAGATGAACAAACACCTTGTTAGTATTTAAAGTTTATTTGCAGGACAAATAAACAACAACACGGCGATAATCATAATAAGAATAGAAATTGATAATTTTTATTATATGATCCAATTCTATATTTTTATTTTTATTTTTATTTATTATTAAACTTGCTAAATTTAAGACACATTTAGTCATTATTAAGGCTCTTATATAAAAACAAATTTCCAGCTAAATACTCGCAAGATGCCCAAGGTATATTTAGAATTTATTTAATGATATACTAGAAAATAAATCCTAACATAATTAGATTTGAAAATTAAAATTTATTATTTTAGGATTTCTAATTTGGGTTTGGGTAGAACTATACTCCTATATTTCTTATAAATAATTAGGCCATAATGTAAAAAAAAAATCATGTACAAAAAGAGGAAAAAAGTAAGGGTGTAAATGGTTATTGCTTATATTATTTAGTGTACAAATAGTAATTAGATATATGCATAAACTATTTATTGTTGTAAGAATGCATGCAATGTTATTTAAAGTAGACAAGCCGGTATGGCTCAATTTTTCTCGAGCTGAGTTGAGATTGGGCTCGGCTTGTGATGGAGCCGAGCTCGAGCTCATCGAACCTATTAGTCACACTAATCCCAGCTTTATAATAAATTAGCTGGCTCACTATTTTTTTAAAAAAAAATTTCAACTTTCAATAACTCTTCCTTTTTTGAATTTTTCTTTTAAATTATTTTATTAGGCTTTGGAAGT
>JAVDBV010048370.1:0-25855 GCA_032619315.1 Piper longum | reverse complement strand
AGATGGACGCGGTCCAAGGTCGCATCAGCCAATCGGAGCTGGAGGCCAAAGGCCAGCGACCGAGAGTGCAGCTGGGGGCTGGCGGGCTGCAACTGGCAGGGGCTACGACGGCAGAAGGATGCGAGTGGTGCGTATTCCTATACCAACCTCAGTTTTGGGTTTTTTCCCAGGTGGGTGCACTGTTTGAACCAGAGGGTGGACAGTTGCTTATTGAGGGAATCTGTAAAGGGAATTGTGTCCAATAGAGATGTCAAGTCGGATGCAAGAAAGTGGTGAGGCTGATTGATGCTAATTGGGTGTGAGAAACGCACTTGGCATTATAAAACAAGTTTAAGGGGGAGTGTTGAAATATAAACTTGTTTTAAACTCAAGTTTATATAAAACTCAATTCAAAACAATGAAGCCTAATTTAAAGAAGTTTCTAATGTTTTACACATGCTAAATTATAAGTCAATGTTAGGTATGTGTTAGGTGTGGTTTTTACAAGTCAATGTTAGGTATATGTTAGGTGTGGTTTTTGTTGAATGTAGAAGTCAATGTTAGGTATATATTAGGTGTGTTTTTGTTGAATGTAGAAGTCAATGTTAGGTATATGTTAGGTGTGTTTTTGTGATTTGTATTGATCTTGAGTTAGTATAAATACCCCATCTCATTGTGTTTTATACAAAAGGAAGAATAAGAGAGAAAGCAAGAAGTAAAGTTTCTACAATATAAGAATTCAGAATTGAGTATAGAGAAATTGTTTGGAGAAGAAAATAAGAATTTGTGTTTTTGTATTTGATAAGAGTATTTTCTTATTAACAAAGTTGTGGTTTTGTATTTGATAAGAGTATTTTCTTATTAACAGATAAGTGATATTTGCAATACCAATGGATTTGGGTTGGATCTGAATTTCAACAAAAGTGACCGCAACTAAATTTACAACATCAAGAAGGTTTTACTTTTTTTCTTCTTTTTTGGGTTAACTGCGATTGAAGTGGGGAACTAGAAGAGATGAACCAGGCTGGACCAGCCAAAAGGCGCCCGCCTTAAAAGAAAGCGAAAAGAGGACAAAAGAAGACTGGAGGAAAAAGGAGATGAAAGCGACTTCCCCTGGATAGCCCCATATCCCCTTCCCCAAATTCCTTGTTTAGCTTTATATAAGCAGGTGTTAAACAATTCATTCACATTCATGTAACTGCTTACCCCAAGCTTGTAACTTGTAAGCTGTACGTCTCAATCAACAGTACTGCAGTCCTTATAATTAACTCTTGTCGTGAGCTCCATCCATAACCCTAGACGACACAAGATACCCTAGTCGTCTTGCATGTTGATGTCCGGTCATAGGCGCCCCCGTCTAACCCTTTCCATCAGCTCGTCCCCTCCCTTCCAGCGGGGTTTGACGCTTTAGGAAGTACTATTTGGTATTCATGATCGGTCTCGCGAGCAGTACTGGCAAAGGGGTCGAGTAAGGTTGAATCGTACGAAGGGAGAAAGAGGAATATATATTACATAAATGATAAGAGATTAAAAAAGGATTATGTAATTACAAGTACTTGTCACATGATCAGATGGAATTTACATTTGTTGTGCGGCTCTCAGTTATGCAAGTTCTGAGTAGTACCACCCTTTCTCCTTCCTTCCCCCACTTTCCCAAACCCTTCTTTTTTCTAACCATGAACCGCCATTTCTTACCGTGAAACGTCGAAGCAGTTTCCGTTGTGGATAAATCTCGCCAATGTGTGGTATCTACATCATATATATCTCCACGTCCAAGTGAAATCGACCTGCAAACAAAGGAAAGGTTACCTTCGCCCCATTACGATGAGTTATCACGATCAGCTTCCATGTTGCGATCTTTTATGTTAAGATTATCAACTTTAGGTGGAAGAGAGAGAGTCGAGAGATCAGCGCTTCAAGATCTGCACTAGCTCTTTGTAGGTAAAGGTTTCCATTATCATGTCATTTTCCCCTAACAATGATCAACCCTTTGGGGAGCAATACTACACAATGCTAGGTGATGAAGACATCGGTCCTCCTAAACATCACATGGCCGCCACCTCCCCTGACTTCTTCTCCCTCTCTCCCCTATCCACCAACCAAAGCTGCCGAAATCATGAGCTTTTGCACCACGAAGAGGAGCTCGACCCCTTCCCCCCTCCTACCAATGGCCCTCCAGATGTTGACTGTTCCAGAGGTTACTCACCATCCAAACATGCCAACATAGACAACGATCGCTACCACCCAAACAACACTGCCGGAGGTCAACATAATGAATTGTTGGCCGAGAAATGGGGACCAAGAAATGTTGGTTCTTCTTCAGGCCGAGTCGTGCAAAAGAGCCCAAGAGTGGTGAAGAAGGACAGGCACAGCAAGATTGTGACTGCTCACGGGCCAAGAGACCGTCGGATGAGGCTGTCCTTGGAGGTGGCTCGCAAGTTCTTCGACTTGCAGGACATGCTGGGCTATGACAAGGCCAGCAAGACGGTGGAGTGGCTCATGACCAAATCTAGGTCCGCCATTAAAAGCCTCACTAGAGACGCCAAGGCCACCTCCTCCACCTCCGAGTGCGAGGTCACTTCTTGGGTCGTCGAAGACAACGCCGACGACAACACAATAGCGGCTTCCATCCCCCACCAGAGTAATTTAAAGAAGCTAGCGGTGCCCACCCGGCCGAAGAAGATCAAGAAGAAGGCGGCCGGCAGAGCTGTGCCTGCGAGAAAGCCGGCGACTGAGGCTCGCGAGTGGAGGGCCATGGCGAGAGCTCGGGCGAGGGAGAGGACATGGGAGAAGCTCTGCTCAAGGAAGAACATGGAGGGGTCTTCCAGCCCTGTCGAGGAGTCGGGCTCTCGTGAGGTTGGTCTTTTGGAGGAGCCCGGCTCCCTTTCGTTACCGGCCGCCGACGCCATGGCAGATTACAACTCTTGCCCACCTCAGATGCTCGCCGTTTCATCTTCCCATGGGCTCAATACGGTTCTCAACAACTCCTTCCAGAGCCACGAAATGATTGATTACTACATACAACAAAACTGGGAAGCCGGTGACGCCTCGGCGAGTCTTCTTCACGTGCCTGCTGCCCGGCTTTTGTTTTCTGAGTACATGTCCTTTGTCCGGCCATTGCCCGGCTTTTCGCCTCCCAGTTGAATCGGTGGATGCCCAAACATGAATCAGAAAAAACTAGTGATCGAGTGGGTTGATGAGAATACTTACTTCCTGCTAATCTACCATATTGGTGCAGTCGCTTTTCTTATGTTTTGGAGCAGGGAAGTACGATCTAGAATTACCAGGTCAGTTCCTTTCTCAACGTGTGTGTTTTGCAAGGTTTTGATTAGTTTTAAAGGGCTAATTAAGACGTTTAAGCACGAAGAGGAAGATATATGGTACTCATTAATAGGAACCCTTCCCCTTCCTCTTCCCTTTCTGCTGTTTGTTGTGAATTGATCATTAGGGTATCGGCCTAGATCTTGTTTGATGTTCAGGTACGTACATGCTTTCAATCGGAAGTTTGTTAACACATCTTATTTTCCCATTCAAGATATATATGCACAAAATATACATTATTCAAGCATTTCAAGGAGCTCAAAATTCATTAATATTGAACTTTTTGATAATATTGAGCTTGCAAGATATTGTACTTATGATCTATATACGATGATGGCGCCGACCCTATGAAATAAACAACTGTATATAATCTTTCTAGCAATCGTTAAATTTAATCAACCTATTTTTTAATTTAAGAAAACTAATTGTCAGTTGGAACAGATGGTCTGATTTCAAATATGAATAGGTAAGTCTTATACTCTTATGATCAATATCATTATTAATTACTGTTAGATATATGATTTTGGGGATCAAGGTTGTGTTTTAAAAAAATCATTTTCTGATCATAAACAACCATTCCTAATTTTTTCTGTTATAAATTGCATCAATAAATCAACTAATTAGCTAGAAAAAATTAATTATTATATATATATCTGTGAAATCCTTTAATAGATATATCTAATTTATTTCCTAAATAATAATATATGAAGTCTATTTCGGATGATGAAACTTTTACTTTAAATTGACTGGATTTATATATTTTTTGATCAAGGTCCCTGTTTAACATTTGTCGGTAATCAAATTGTTTTTTTTTTGTAATCAAAATGAGATTTTTATATGTACTTGGCAAAATAATACGTATGACCATTTCTTTGTATATTTGTAGCCATTGTTTGTCTAATTACATCTCACATTATCAGTATTTAATTTGTTCTTGTTTTGTACAAATTCTATTATGAAGTCCTGGCTGTGTGTTTAAGTGGCAGTTCAATTAATTATTCTATGTTCGATCTATATCTCTATTCATAGGCAGAATTATTTATTAAACCAAATAGTTTCTTACATGGAACTGTTAATTAACATATATATGTGAGAGGAATTAAATATGATAACATTAAATTCATCGATGGTCTAGCTTATCAGAATTTGAATAAATATAATTAAAAATTAATATTGCATGTCATGTACTCTAGCTAGTTCCTGATTATTTCACATGAAAATTACAATAACCAATTTTTATATTAATTAGTCTTTTTTCTAAAAAAAATGTTTAAGATCAACATTCATCATGCCTC
Source organism: Piper longum (assembly GCA_032619315.1). Lineage (NCBI taxonomy): Eukaryota > Viridiplantae > Streptophyta > Magnoliopsida > Piperales > Piperaceae > Piper > Piper longum. Next base: position 21,260 of record JAVDBV010048370.1, on the reverse strand, counting down.
ACATTCATATGTTGTTATATTTGTTGTCAAATTATAAGACAGTTTTCCATTGTTCTCTCTTTTTTCTCTCAAACTGGTCCAGCTCAAAATGATTTATTTGTTTTCTCAGTTGGTATACTATTATTCCTGAATGATGTACCAAGCTGCTACATGATCAATTTGGCATCTTATAATTAATTTACACAGTAGTGAGCTTTTGAAGAGATTTAAAAGCTGAATATTACCTTTACTTTCACAAGTAACTAGTTAATTAAAGATAAGCTAACAACTAATTTGGCGCTTGAAATATTAGTTGCCAGTGATTGGTAATTACAAACATCTATTTGTTTTTGACGATAGCTGTGGTATTTTTTCTTAAGAAAAAAAAATATAGCGCAATATAATTGAATAGCTGGTAGATGGTTAATTTATGAACTTATTTAGAGTCACCTTTACATTTTAAACTTGGTTTCCACCAGGACAAACAATACTTGTTTCTGATCTTTAAGCTTCTTAACAATAACGTAAAATTACCTAAGACTGCTTCTTGGTTTTAAAAACCTATCTTTAAGTCTGTAAGGAGAATATAAAACGTGATCAGCTTCCCATCATATCAACTTGAGGGGAGTTTGTGCTGAATTTGAAACGGCACACATATATATTACCGATTGCAGAGCCTCGAAGTGACTTAAAATATCTGGTTCGACTGTTAAGCTACTCAATCTACGTACTCTAACCAACTTCAACAATTCAGATTACACCATGCATATCGGCTAATACTAGTTTCAACTTTTAAACTGGTAATAAACAAACTGATCATTTATACAGACTCTCAAATGCCGCACATCCCTATGCGTATTCTTATGAGTTGATGGTCGAATTAATATAGACTCATCATTCACACACCAAATTGAGAGCTGGCACATAAGATGGATCGCTAGATTCTGAATTCTGATATGAGGGAATGCATATAAATGATGCATTTGTATATAAATATATATCCGGTATACTCAATTAGCAGCACCAAATTAGAATATTATTGAAATTCAGAAGCCATATCGCCCTTTAATCAAAGATTCTTATAATTTTTACGATCACATAGAACTTGTAAATGCAGAGAAAATAACTATATGCAGCAGTAGCCGTACATCAATCCTGGACTGGTATCGTCTCATCCGTTCGCTGTCAAACGTTGCAGACCCAACGGCCAATTCAAGGTGGAACAGTATTGTCATTGTTAATCCAGCTAAATATATAGTAGATACGCACCTGGGCCCGAAAAGGCATTGCACCCCAAAAGGATATACTTCAGGTTAGGGTAAATTCATGGAGTTATACCACGTTTGATCTTTCTCTGGTTAGAATCCACCCTAGTTTATAAATCTAATCAAGCGATGTCATGGGTTTGTGTTTGTTTATGTGCTGGTTCACATGAGAGCATTCAGTGAAGAAGGGATTTGGTAGGATATGAAGATTCGATCATCTCTGCTATCTATTTTCTACTGACGTACTTGCACAGCCATGACAAGCCTACCATTGAAGAAAAGACTGTTCCGGAGAAAGTCCCCGAAAACTCGGGTGATGAAACATTTCTGGCGATCAGGAATCTTTTACCATAATTTTGACTGCAATTTCTCATCTGTACTGTACATTCGTGGTGCAAGTTTGAGAGAAATCATGGTGGAAAGCTTTCTTCTTCTTCTCCCTCTTGTCAAGTACAATCATCTTGGGCAAGAGGAGGAAGGTCAGGTATGTTATGAAGCATGTATTATCTGGAGTGTGCTCTCCTAGTTCGGTGTTGGCGGCCAAGACAAGAGCAAAGGAAAACCCTAATTTCTATCAGTGATGGAGTTTTTCATTAACGTCAGTACTAGGGTAAGTCGTCTGCTTGTAATTGACCACCCTCTCAGATTCCGTTTTGGGCTTCAGTATTTTTCTTTTCCTGTCATGTTCGTATAGTTGAGGTGGGTCTTTTATTTGCCATAGAACTTTGAATTTAAGCCGACGGCCGATCGGCAAGTTTTCTATTAACGTTGTTTCATAACCTGGTGACAGGGCGGGCGCGATTCTACTCTTTTTTTTTTCCGTTTCTTTTTTTATTAACATCATTTCCCCAGAGTTCTTTGCTTCCTGTCCTCCCCCGCCCCCTCTTTTTTCTATTTAAAACCTCGTTTCATCGTTTATTTTTCAACATATCCCGGCTTTTCAGTTTGATCTGTAGGTAGAGATTTGTTTGGTTCTTATTTATAGTATGATGATCTTTAAATGTATTTTACGGGTTCAATCCAAATTCAATTTTCTTCTAAATCTACAAGTATATTTTATCTACTTTACTTCCGTTACTTATGGAGACACAAGGTAAATATATAGGGTAGCTACTTAGAACAAGGGCTTCACCATGCTGATCACAATTCATCAGAACCACAACAAATTATAAGTAGGCTCAAGGCTCAGTTGTGATCATTATTGGGTTCTCATTTCTAGTTCTAGCTATATGTTAGTTAATTTCAACTATTAGTTTCAAACCTATATTTGAAAAGTCCACATTGGAGCTTTTTATTGCAATAGAACTATAACAAAATGCGTGTCTATTACTCTAATCTAACTAAATTTAATGGAGATGGCTAACAATTTAAACTCGTGATATACTCATGTTACTACGTGTATTTCAGTGAATGGATCATTTGATCAATAAAGCAAAAGTTTCATCAATATTTGCGATCGAAGAAGACATAAATAGATAGATGCATGATTGTATCCAAGTCTAACTGCAACAAATATTGTCCAGATGAAATCAAAGTAACTAATTCGTTCATACCTTGTGTGTTTCCTTGTCTTGTTTTATTTCTTCCTCCTAATAGCCGGTCTGCGATGAGCACAGATCTCTGCAAAATGGATCATGTATATATAGTCAAGCCGTATTTACCTTTGTTTGTGTGGAGAAAAAGGAAAAAGCTACAAGAGGAACTAGATGTTCTAGATAAGATCTCTTCACGTACTTTAACCTGATTTCTTTGGTGAGACAAGCTGAATTTGTGCATATAGGTGGTTGCCCTAAAGCAGAAAACAAAGGTCGGTTCTGGTGACAGATGCTGCATTATATTGAACGAATTAACAAAAATAAATATAGTATGTTTGATAGGTAGGGGGATGGTACAGATACTAGGGAAGTAGGGAGCACCATAACTTTGTGTCTGTTGTTTGTATATTTCTTGACATCCGTAAAGCTGAGTTGTGACAACTACTTTTATTGCCAAGCAATGACCCGACAGTGTTTTGCCAACTGATGTTCTTCAAATTAGGAGTCTAGGGAGATAGCCTATACTATATAAGTTCTCTTGAGTTGATTTACTAAATAGATTATGATTTTTTTTAAAAAAAGAAAAATAAAAAAAGCTAACTATAGTTGAATCAGGAAGATTGACTAATTAGGTTAAATACAAATTGATCAAATGACTTAATTTGAAGAGCAGATGGCCAAACTTTTCGTCTGATTTATCATGTGAATATCCAACTCTTCTGATATTCACCTGAGAGTACTTGCAGCCTTTGCTTCTCAAATTGCTAATATATTAAGTTCTTGAAATGAACCTTTTCTGCTTTATTTTTCTAAACCATTAGGATGGTGATGTTTTGGCCTGCTATTTCAAATGACAAAGATTGAGTCATGTAGCCATCCTCCTCTAAAATTGGTGATATGTGTTTTGTTCATCTGTCCAATATTTGTGGGTTGATAGTAGGACTTTTCTCAGTCGTTTCACAAATTCTTGACATCACATGGAGGCGTCATTTGAGGGTGATGGCTTGTGACGAAGTTTCTTTTTTTATTTTTTTCGTTTTCAAAGTAGCTTGTGAGAAAGTTGCTGGACTACTTGCAGTATCTATCTCAGTGTCATGGAAGATAAGCATGTTATTTGGCCTGGTAATTTTGCTTCAATATTCCGTCCTTGATCTTCATGCAGATTGACCAAGTACAGTTTTCTCTAAAAAACAAAGATCAACGACATGAATTGGCCTTTACCTTCAGTACATCGATACATCTTTTATATAGATTTATCTTTGTGCTAACAAAGGTACGATAGCAAATTAACTACTAGTCTCAAGCTAAAAAAGTTTTGAGGGGCAAAAGAATCAATACGTATATGCATGATACGGTGACATAATTAATTAAGACAAGGCAGTCCAATAAAGTTTTAGGTTTTGGACATACTACTATCTCATACATATGCCTTGCCTTTTTCTTTCTCAGGCTGCTTCAAAAAACTGGTCCAATTATTGATGATCAGGTACTTATCACAGTGCAGAAACCTTATCCATCGTATCATCGGAAAAATCCGATAAACTATTAATTAGCAAGAACAAGCTGGACTTCCAGAAGTTGCCGGGAATCTTGACATCGATGTTTAAATTCCGGAATCCGGTGGCCATCACTTACCAGCATGCCTGCGCAGGCCCAATCTTCTGAGTCGTACGCTGATCCATCTGATGCAGCTTTCACCTTCGACAATGAAATAGCAGGTATGGTCTCTCTTGCAGAGCGAGACGAACAATAGCTGTGTTCACAAAATCTTCATGTTTTGTCTCTTGGTCAGATTCCTGCTTAAGAAGACTGGTTTCTATTTTGCTTGTCTTGGGTTTAAATAGCTGCCATTTAAACTCATTAACATGCACTACCGTTGTTTTCTTTTCTTATGTTCATGACAACTCGCTTTGGGTGAATTGTCCATGAAAAATGGATGGCGAGTAAGAAAATGTTTTGAATGGGTGCATGGAACTTATATCCATATACATGGAATGGACTAGAAAAGCGTTTGTTGAAGCTGCCATGAAATGTAATGTTCTTCCATATTATCTACGAGGTTTTCTATGAGATATAAAGGTCGATCCCTAGGACACACCAGGGAGGATCTCGCCTTTATGAAATTATCTTATTTTGTGGGGACTTCTAAAATCATTTTCAACTCAATACTTAATTAAATAGTAATTAACCAGCTTTCGTCTTGCAAGGTATATCAAGATATATGTGTATGTGTGTGTGTGTGTGTGTATAGGGCAATGTTGTTGGCAATTAACATAGCTGCATGGTATTATAAAGCACCAACGTTCCGTATTTGATTAGAGACCATAATTAATATTTGCATACTGTTCAAAGAATTTTTTATTTAAAAAAAACTTATTCAATGCAACTAGGTTCACATTGTAGAGTACTGGAAGAAATTAAGCATATCCGGGAAGAGATCATGACTACCCTATACTTGGCTACTTTAAAAAAACCAGCTAACTTTAAGCAAATCGTACTTTTCTTGTATTAATAATCCTTATTTCCTTCCATCTGATACATATTAGAAGGAAGAGTGTCCCTCGTTCGAGTGTTGCCAGTTGCTTAAGCCTGAGCTACACAAGTACTCCCCTAGAAGTAACTAAACAAATTTAGCTTTCAACCAGCATGCATAACAGTGAAGAAGCATTTTTTAAACTAAAGATCCAGTTCTGTTCATCCTCACAAAAATGAATACTACAAGTGCCATGGTTGCTAGGCGGCGTCGTTACCGGCCAGTACTGTGTCTGCTTCAGTGTCATTGAAATTGCTTCCCTCAAGTTTGGCATCCCAAAGAACTTTGCTCAAGCTGCACCGAGAATCATGCGCGCGAGCCGGACTTTGAGCTTATTTTATGTGATGCGTACGTTTGTCTTCTAGAATGAGAAGCCCAAATTCTGCATCTGAGTGTATAAAGCTGCACCAGCCTAAGTAACATTTGCTACTCTCCTAGAATAAGTACCACACGCTTTGGGAAAGAAAATAACAACTAAGTAGCATATGATTCGAGGACATACAAATATATGAATAAGTTCTCAACCATCCCTTGGGGGCAAGAGAAACAAAACTTGTAGAACTTACACCTCTTAAGATAGTAGAGAAATGATGCGTTGAATAAGGTCATCTTTTTTGCCACTTAGTTTGGCCTTTACGGTGGAAAGATAGCATTTTAGCTCGAGAACGGAGAGTGTTCCCAGCTGGCCTTTAGCATGACAAGCCATAACCTACATTAGAGAAATTGTTGATCGACGAGAACATCCGAAAGATGCTGATTAATAAGAATAAGTAAATTATGTTCCAATAAGAGAGTTACCTTTGCGGTGGCATCAGATGGATCAACTTGTTGCTTTGTCCGTTTCTTTTTCGCTGGCAAATCATGTCCCAATGGGAGCGTTACCTTTGCAGTACTATTATTTCTAGAAGAATTAGTTTGTTGCTTGGCCCGTTTGTTAGTCAATAATTGCCCACTTATTTCTGTTGAGTGAAGACCCAAGAGTTTAAACGTCAGTACATAGCAATCTAGGTAAAAGGGACACTGCTTATGGTAAGTTTATTAAGGGACTCTTGTCATGCCTCAGGCGATGATCAATTTGCTATTGTAAATAGATATGTAAAACAGATGCTAAAGTTTTGGAAAAGATTATTATGCACAGATGCCTGAACCAGAATAAAATTAGCAATTCTATCCTACGTGTCAAAAAAAGCAGTTATGTTGGTTCCATCACGCAGGCCTACTATTCCATTGTGCTCAGCTTTAAATCAGTTGTCTAGATGCAAAATACGTAGACGAAACCAGATGCTAAAGATTATGTAGAGCTATTTCTGAGCCAGAATAAAATTGGCAATTCTATGCTACAAGTATAGAAGCACAACTAATCACTAATTATTATGTCCAAGCCGGTTAAATACGCAGAGGGCTGTTTAGAGGTTAATAATAGTCTCCACAACACAAGAAGATTGTTACAACTTTAAAGCCCAGAGTCAATTACATGCCGAAGTCTTAAGTATTATGCATCATGAATGCCATCACTTCCACAAATATTTTGTCCCCGCTAGGTTAGGTCAGCTGTTGGGTTAATCCCACATCTCATTTGGAGGCAACCGGTGACTTGTATATAGGCTAATGGGAAAGCCTTAATTCTTAAGCTAGCTTTTGGATTAAGAGAGGCCCATGAACTTGTTGCAAGTCACTTTTGGGGCCCGAAGGGCCCAACAAGTGGTATCAGAGCTAATGTTGGTTTTGGTGTTGCCTCAATTAGCCACACGATTTGTTGGTTGGTCCGAATTTGTGTCTCCCAATTTGTCGGTCGGTCCAAAGTTGGCCCGAATTGATGTCATCTGAAACCTCACCAAGACATGTTGGCTCCGCATGTGGTGAGGGCGAGATGATTCGGGTATTGTGATTTGTGAAGGGGAGAATTGTTGAGTTAATCCCACATCCCATTTGGAAGCAACCGGTGACTTGTATATAGGCTAATGGGAAAGCCTTAATTCTTAAGCTAGTTTTTAGATTAAGAGATGGATTAAGAGAGGCCCATGAACCTGTTGCAAGTCACTTTTAAGGCCCGAAGGGCCCAACATCAGCAACATAGGTCTTATGCAAACAAAAGGAATAGCCCATGGAGGCAACCAATTACGTTTCCCTAAATGCTTCCACTATTAATGAGGATAGTGCCCCTCCTAGACAGATTTTGCCCATTATGAATACGGAGAAATGAGAAGGCTGATGTAACTTATCTGAACTTTACGTGAAACTACCGTATCGTTGGCAATAACTTTCCTTGAAACCACCTCCTCTTCACTTCTAGTTTTCTCCACTAGTTGCAGACACCAGAGAATCATAAAAAACAAGAAAAAATAACCAACCTGAAGAGCGAAGTTTTGAAACAGTTAACGCAAAAAAATAGATCTTTGTTAAAACCTTCAAGGACTAGAGGAGATGATTTATTGACAACTTGCTGCGGCTTGTCTTTTGATAGTACACTTTCGGTGATCTGAAATATAAAATTTTAGCAAAATTTAGTGTAAAAACTAGCAAGCATTACTTTCCAGAGTGGTCCAGAAGAGAACAATAATAACAATCACAATATTAGAACCCCGGTAAACTCGGCAAACACAAAGTGCCAACTTACATTTTTCGCTAAAGCTTCATCATAGGTTTGCTTCTCTGAGTCCTGTTTGTAGTTATCTGAAGGTTCTAAAATTGATAGAAGATCAGCTAAACCACAATTACGGGGATTATAAAAAACATGTAAAATGTACAGCAAGATATTTTCCCCATCTACTCTTACCGCTTAAAGATACATTTTCATGAATCATATCTGTACCTCTAGCAGGTGGCAATACAGAGTTGCCACTAATGATCTTATCTGCCAAGAAAACCAAGTAATAGCAACCAACATAAAACTCTGCTGGGTTATCTTATCTGCCACTAATTTTCTTATATGTTCATGAGCCACTCACAGTTTCACTAACACCCCCCCCCCCTATAGTGAATAAAATAAATGTCAAGTAACAAAATCTGTTATTTTGCATATCGCAAGAAGTCAAGTCTTATTATCATATTTAATTTAATAACAACCTGAATGAAAGCTTCTTCTAGCGTGTGCATGGCTCATGAAAATAGGTTTCAGCCTCACTTTAGAAGCTTCAGGAACAGCAGGATGAGGAAGTTCATGAGTTAAAATAGAATCGCCTGATTCGATGGCATTCTTTATTACAAAAGGCTGATCGAAACTTTCCACAATGAACTTGGTCCCTACAGCAGGTTTTGGGGTTCGAAAATCTGAATTCAGATGAGAAATACAAGTTTTGTAAGTCGGACAATCACATGAGCACAAGCGAAGCATCAAACCAGTCTTCCTTACCAATAGCAGAAAGCCGGGGCAAGAAACAGGAGACTTTTATATTATTATATTTCAAAATAGAAGCAGCATTTCCCCCCATTTCTATGGAGAGATTATTATTATTTGACGCTTTAGTCCATCCAGGTAGCTGCGGGCTGGTAGGAAGTCTGCACACTCCCTGAATACGTCACGGTACAGTTAAAACTCAAACACGAGCCCGAGAGAATATGAAGCCTCAGCTTCACTATATTTTAAAAGGAAAAAAAGGAACATCCAATTGCTTATGAAGCTTCAGCAGTTAAAATGGGTGCCTATTGAAGCATAAAATACCTTAATCTTCAGTGGAATCCCACCAAAAAAATTCCAGACTGAATATAAATAATAAAAAAAATTGCAGTCAGTGTAAATACAATTCAGACTTTGTCACCCAAGTACAATGTTGTGGAAATTCATTCCCTCGAAGTGGATTTGTCTGCAAGAGAATCTAACCTTCAAGTATCTTAATGAATAACGCCAATGTCTCATTGGCTTTTGGCACTCTAACAGAGTGTGGAGCTGCAATCAGTCCTCCACGAAGGACAAAGGCAGATGGGAACCTATTTCAAACTCAATTAAAAGTATGAATTTTGGTAAGACATTAACTTGTGAAATTTACCATAAACAACATGACACATTATTGAACAACACTTAATTAACTCTGTAGTTCGTGCACAAATATGTTCTAGTCTTTACTTTACTTGCAGCAATGTGGAAACAAAGACTTTAAGAATTTCATCAGACTCGATCTATGGAACAGCAATTTTTAATGAATTCAGACATATATTGCAAGAAACAACCACCATTGAAAGTCTGCAGCACCTCCTAGGTTAAGCCGAATCTTCATGAAACATTCACTAGAAACTGCAAGGCCATGCTGATAAAACACTAAAGTAAATTAGAGTAAACCAGAGAAAAAGGTGACCATAACTCCATGTGAATCCCTCACCTTATAAAACCAAAGTTGTTCCATATGTTCGAAATCTCTCCCATTAGGAAAAGATCTTCTGAGGCCTGTGTTGCCATGTACATAGATGTGGAGCCAATTTCCTAATCTAAAGAGTATTTATTAAAATAATTAGAACATTTGAAAGAGCAAGCAAACCCTCACCAATAATATGTCCTTGACAAAGAGATGGAAGAACCGAGCATAATCTTTCATGAATAGAATCAGCAACAACAATCTCCTCTCCATCATTGAAGGTTTGTAACGCATTAGCTCCAACTAGATCTGGAACCTGAAACATAGTAAGATAGAAAAGAAAGCACAAGGCAAACAACCAATTCATAAGAAAAGATAGCAGAATTAATTGGGAAACAATACCTTGTATCGTTTGAAATGTACGGCATCAGGAGACACAAGAAAAGTGAAGGAACTGTTAACATCAGCACGAACCTCCTATAAAAATCAAATGAAACCAGGAGCTAACATACAAGAGGAGACAGATGAAATTCTATATTTTGGATTGAATGCAGTCGAATTTCTTTCACAGAGGCGCTGTAGTTTGATCAAGAAATTCTACTTAAAGAAATGTTTTGACGTTGATTTTCTTGAAAGCTAATGCAAGGAACCAAACTTAATCACCGCCAACTGTCAGGGTTCGAGCATGAATGAAACTAATTTACTGCAGTAATGCAGACAAGTAGTTATTCTTGAAGCTGCAATCAGACCAAATCTTCTAATCTTGAAGTTGGATAAGACAAATTACCAAATGCAGAGCATAGAGGTAAATTCCCTCATCATTGCAACCAAAGTCAGAAAGCACGATACAATTATTCCCAAGGCAAATCCATTTGCCTTCTTCCATCAAGAAAGACCTCAATGCGCAGTCCACAGCTTTAGCAATCAGAGATGCAGAAACTCCAGATGTCACTTCCTCCACGGCTGACACCTGCCACAAAAAAATTTGAAACCATAATGCCACACCCTAGTTTCAATAATTGTACAAGATCTAGCTCAAAGTAAATGAAAAATAGCAACATTATCACCAAAAACAATAAAGACACCTCAAAATCGACGCCAAACCCACCCTAGTTTCAAATCCAGCACAAATATGAATAGAAAATTGCAACAATAACACCAAAAAACAATCCCCCCCCCCCCCTCCCCCCTCAAAGACCGACCACCAATACGTAGCTCCAATAGATAAAGAAGATCCAGCACAAATTGAGAACCAAGACGCCTTTGAGATCGATTCCAAACCCTGGAATTAATAAATACACAAGATCCAGCATAAAATTAAGTAGAAATAAATAAAAAACCAATGTAGAAAGTGCGAGAAATTCACGTCGCAGATGGGTAAAGATTCCGAGAGTTCCCTAATCGCTAGTTCGGCGGATTCAGACTGCGACCTCTGCAAATGGAAATTTTCAGATCCAAGAAAGGGGTGGTAGTATGAAGAATCAATGATACGAATACCTGGTATACGACGAAAATGTCAGGGGGCTGGGAGATGCAGGCGAGGCGAAGGGAGCGGGAAAGGCGCCAGCAGAGAGATTGGAGGGAGGAAGAGTCCGGGGAGGGGTCGGAGAGGGTGAGGCGGAGGAGGAGAAAGGAAGGGGTTGGAGGTTCCACCCGGAGGAGAAACTTGTTCCGAAGCATGGCCGCCGCATCCGATCTTCGCCGCCGGCGGCCGATCCGAATTTGGAGCTCTTCGTCTTCTTCCGCCAATTTCTACATGGCGGGAAGAGAGAGTTTAAATTCGTAATTGTTTGGGGCGACCCAGCGGATGGTGGGCTTTCTTGGAACAAGTTTACGCTTCTATAGCCCATTATGAAGGTGGGCCTACGTCATGCTTAATCAAATCCTATGTAATCGCGGGGTCCTAATGCGTGATCTCCCATGGGACCCGTATGTGGGACCCGCGATTGATAGGCATAACTGGCATTTAGACCTCTTATTAGACACCCCCGTTTAATTATCTAAAATAGTATTTTAAATAAATATATTAAATAATAACACCTTAAACGTTATAAATATAATATTAAGTGTGGTGGCATCGTTAACATCATTGAGAAATATTAATGGACTTTTATTTTTCAATGCAATTAGAGTAATCGATCTTACAAATTTTAAAATATCATTTTTTTGAACAAAAAAATAGTTTAATTGAGGTTTAACAGGTTTAAATATTTTTATGAAAAGTTCCCCCACTAATGCGAGTAAGTAATCCGCAATAGAGTCTTTTACCCTTGCCTTGGGTGGTCCAGAAAATAATAAGAGGGTTGATGGATATGGGGATGTCTAATGCCCTCGCCACAAAACCCAAAATTCCCTCCCTAAACCAAGTGGAAAAGGAGCCAACTATGGTTTTTGAGATTTTATTCATAATTATTCAAAATTAAGTTTTTATACTATAAATACAAAAAATCATTAAAATAGGTAATACCCCAATTTCGGTTTACTTAAGACCAAAATTAATATATTATGATCGAATCGAGTCATGTCTAAAGTTGTTAATCTATAAGATTCGACTAATTACATATATCGAAAGAATCAGTTTGACATCTTCAGAATTAAAGACATTACTAAGTATGTATTAAAATACATCAAATATAAATAAATAATAATAATAATTATGTAGAGTTCATATGTGTGTAGGGTTTATCTATCCTCCCACCAAAGCTTATCTAAGATCATAAGACTTACATATATAATATAAAAAAGGTTAATAACGAGTTATATTCGTCCGAAAAATAGCTAGTACAAACTAGTAAGTGGAATTTAATATTTCAAGAAAAAGAAAACAATATAAATATCCTCCATATGAACTCTCAGAGGGCACTAATCAAGAGCCATCAGCCTCAACTTTTATTCTGACTCATCAAATACCTCATCATTTTCTCATTTTCTTTTATGTCCTTTGGGACTACCAAGATATCCTAAAGTAATCCACATCTTCTGTATAACTCCTGTCCTGAGCAAGAGGGTCGAATACTCTCATACAGTCAACTTTAGTACTCTTTTAAACCACATGTTTATACCAAACAGTACCTGTAAACCTTCACGTTTCTCTGGGTAAGAGAAAACTCAAAATAAAGAGTTTACAAGATTGATAACACTTTAAAAGAGTTATTGTTCTTTGCATTTCATGTTTATTTTTGTCATATTTTGAGTCGTTTGTACTTCAATTTTATTGGTATAATAGTCTATTAGATATTATTAATCATGCAAGAAATTATTGTAATTTTAATATAAAAAGTGCTAATTAATGTTATTCTAACAGTGTATAAGAGTTTGAAGATGGACCGAAACGAATTCGGGACAAAATCGAGCCAAAAAACATAACCTGGAAACTATAACCGAGAGTAGAGTGCTTGAGCGTTGGAAAGAAGAGCACACGAGTGTTGGCCTTTCGATTAAGAAAATTTTATGGCCGAGAGTAGAGCGCTCGAGCGCTGACAGCGGGAAAACTATTTTTTTTGATATTTCTGGAGATCCTGATAGACCCCATTCGTAATATTTGGGTTGATCTTTTATAAACATGATTAGGGATTTAAAGATAGGAACAACAACTCTAGACGAAGAAATGATGACACAAAATACGAGAAGGAAATACGAAGAAGTTGGATCAGAAGAATAAGACGTTTTCTCAAAAAAAGTTTTTCTTATTTTGACTTAGTGTTCTTTATAATTAAATTATGTCTTTTATGTCACAAATGAATTTCTTGAGTTTAATTGAATATTTTATAAAGTAAATTATTTTTTAGGATTTTCAATGGCACTTAGTGCATGGATTAATAAAGGTTATTTATTTTTATCTATGTGATTGTGATGTTGGGTCATCTATTTTATTGTGTTTTTAATGCAATCATTAGCATGATCATCTATTTTATTTTGTTCTTAATGCTATCATTGGATTGGTAATTTATTGTTAGATCTAGAGATTAGATTTTGTAGAGAGACAGAAAAATTAAATTTATAATTGAATAAAATAGCATTTAAATTAAATTTGTCCTTGAATAAAATAGCATTTTTCATCTATTTTGGATGATTCACATTTGAAATAGAGATATACTCATATGCCTTAGGTAACTATTAAGGGAAAAACTTAAAATATCATTTTACATATACAATTTTATAGAGATATGGAAGTTAGGTGCGAGTGGTAAGTTTATGTTAAATTGAGAGATTATCATGAATAATTAAATCTCGTGGTTAATTATCTAAATATGCAATGCATAGTAGCTGTTATAATTTTAATCATATAGAGTACAAGGGGAAATTGAAAATCTTAGGTTTGTCGTCTTAAAGTTAATATATAATTTAAATATTACATGTTAGATTAATTTAGTCTTAATTAGTAATTAAATCACTCTTTGAATTTGTTTTTATTTAAATATAATTATTAAATTAGTTTTGGTAATTGAGAATTTTTACTATTAATTACTCGTAGGACAATACTTTCTTATCATTTTTATTACTTGATTTGGCATGTGCACTTTCGTTATAATTTACACATCAAGAATCTATCGGGAATGGAACGGCCCGATCACCAATCTAGAGCCTGCTTTGACTGACACGTATATCACTCGCGGTATGTATGAGTTGATTTCACCATCTCTCGTCTCACTACAAAATCGATAAAATCATATATAAGACTGGGAAAAGATTTATATAATAAGCCCGAAGGCAAATTGTAGTAGATGTTGTTTCAAAATCAACTTCAAGGGATCTCATCATCGAAGGTTATTAATCACGGAAATAAATTATGCTCAAATGAACCGTGTTAAGTGGGTCTAATAAAACAAACACTTAGCATATTATACGATCTAAAAATCAAATCCATAATAAACTATAGCGATAAAGGTAAAAAGAGTCCTAACGGACATGTAGTCTAGGCTCCAAACATAATGTCTCATCTATGCCAAGCTCACACTCTGAAACCTACTTTAAAACTCACTTATAATTAAAATATTGACATCTCTATATGATACATACTCGTGGTGTATTGTCACATTATCAAAACATCCTAATAAAGAAAACAGTGCTAAATAAACCTACAACTAAACATCTAACATGCAAATCGATTTATAATCAAGAAAATCACTAATAAATAAATAATAAATAAATAAATACATTCATGAATAAATAGATAAATAATAAATACATGAAAATAAATAATACTCTAGTAATAAATTAATAATATAATTATGTTATATAAATACACGGCTAACACTGGTAAATATCAATATATACTCGTGTTAGTAAACAAATAAATAAATAATATTAATTAATCATGAATAATAATAATATAGTTATCTAATACAAAAATACATAATTAATACAAATAAATAATAACATGACAAAAATAGATAAATAAATAAATAAAATTTAGTAAACATGAATAAAATTAATATTAATAAGTAAATATATCAATAATAATAATAATAAACAATCACATAAACATTCATCATATACGACAAACATATAAATAAAAAGAAATAAATAATAATGAAAGAATAAATAAATAAACGAAGACATTCGTAACATTAAAATATGCTAAATAGTGTAAATATATATATCTAAATTAATGTATGGAGTTCTCAAATTACTAAAAACGGTCGAAAAATGACCGAAAATGAGCTAAAATGAGTTGAACCAAGTTAACTAAAATGAACCGAATCAAGTTGTCCGAGTTAACTCAGTCTGGGTTAGATAAACTGGTAGGTTGGATCAGCTGGGCTGGTCTGGAGTGATGGACGCAGACATGGATGTGGGCAAGTAGACGGATGTGAATGGATGAATAGGACTCGGGCTGGCAGACGGGAACACAAGCAGATAGGTCTGACGGCGCGAGCTGTAATGACCAGCCCAATCCGGCCGGGGGCAACTCAGAAAGATAAATGATGTAAAATAACATTCAAGAACATGAATCGTAACATGACAAATAATTCTATAAAGTTAGTAATCATGAAAATAAATCATGTCATGATAGCATGCATCAATATAGAAAATAAACTAACTACTTCAGCAAAAGGTCCCACAGTTTCCAACTGATTCCCATAGTCACATTTATAACACAAGAAAATAAAAAAAAGTTCAATTTATTATCAATTCTCCAAACCTAGGTTAGTAAAAGAACTACCAACCACACTCTTAATCCTCCGTTTAATCCTCTGTCTAAAGCTGCTTACTTGCGGTCACGGAACTGTGTTAGTGATAAAACCACTAAGACGCAAAATTAAATGAAACAAGTCAATATAATCCTTATTGTTATTTCATAAGACTTTTAGTAGTTATGAGCCTATGCCGAACTCTTATTATGCCGAGAGAGGTGGCCACCCCATCCGGCTACCATCTCATGCATGTGCACACACGCTACGTGGCACACGGCATGTAATTATTGATAATTGTTATTTACTCACCCTCTCGGTATCACAAGTGCATAATGAGTCGTCTTGCGCCACTACGCCCTGTCACCCATTTCGGCATGGGGGCAGGTGTTTTATCTTTCAAGTAATTTAAAAGTGTGGCCCCGTGCCAGACTGAATCAATTCATTTACCCCGATTGCACTTGGTACATGGTGGTCGAATCTAGGCTTAAGCCGAACAGGGCTGCCAAAAATGAAAAATACAATATTTCAAATAATTATACAGACCTGGATAGTTAGTATGTGAACGAGCAACTGTGACCGACAATGCTAATCTGAATAAAAAAATAAAAATTATACATAAGTATAATTTTATTTGAGTAGAAATGCAAGCAACTAAATGACTTAAATATATCTTTATTAACCCTTTACAGCAAGTCTAGCTAGCTAATTAATTATTTATGTGATGTAAACATTTTAAGTCATACTTTATATTTTTAAATTAATTATTTAAATCACAATTCACACTTAACTAATGACGAATAATTAACTTATAACCCAATATTTAACTAATATTAATAGTATATTTTCCTTTGATAGAATAATTACTTAACCAACGATCTTGATGATTTAGTTTACAGTTTTTAATCTTTAACCACTATCATTATTAATAGCAATTTAGTGAATACTAGTTACTAAATTCATCAAATAAAAGCTTGGGTATACCTATAATAATTTATTAACTTTTTATTAATTTTTGAATATTTAATTGGTAATTAATTAAGTCATTCCATTAAATTATTTAAAATGATTTATATTATCTTAATTCCAGGATACTACTAATTTAAGTTGTTTTAAATTATTAAACTCAACAAAGACTTAACGCCCGTGATAAGCGTGCTATTATAGTTTAATATCTTATTTTTCCACCTTACTAACTCGTTATTAAAGAAATCAATTTTATCTACCAAATATTAATTTAATATAGTAAAGGTGAAATCTTTATTTCATTAATTACTTATAACCATTCGATTTAAATTAATAACTTATAATACACCAATTAATTATCAATAATTTATCATTATCGTAATTTTATTACTCATGGCGATTTCGTAAAATAATTAATTAGCTTAGCAATCATAACCAACAATCATTAGAATAATAATATTAAAACGAGTTATGTTATAGTGCTTATCATTTGGTTATTTAGTTAGGTTTTGCCATCTTTTAATTCCACATCACGTCAAGCCTCTAGATTTTTTTTTACGATCTTTACACGGGCGGTGCCTGTCGTTGGAAAATAGTGATGGTGGTGAGGCGAAGGCTGTCGCCGGTTGTGATCAACAGAGGGCATCGGCGCGGAGGTGATGGTGGCGGTGATTAGCTAGATCTAGCAAGCTACTCGTCGAAAAATGGCAAGAAAATGGGTTGAATCGCAGTCAGGTGTGGCAACGTCGTTGACGGCGATGGCTGGTAGTTCAAAATGAAGATTTCAATGAAGGGAAGCTGTGTGGGTTGTCAGAACGATCGAAGGTGGCTCATCGGCGCAAGAAAATAGCTCCAAGGGCAATGGTGGTGGTGGAATACCGATGAACAAAAATCATCGCTAGAAAAATGGTTCGAAGGGCGACGACAACGGTGGAATACCAATGGACAAAAGTCATCACTTACGGCAACTGTGGCTACGCCGGTGGTGGTGATGGTATGGATTGATAGCGGCTATACACAGTCATCATGGTGTCAATCTGGTGGCGAGGGTCGGATCTTAGACTCGCTGACAACACTAGAGGTGGAAAACTTTGAAAATGTGAGAAAATCTCTGAAAATCGATAGATAAAAGCTATGGCTTACATGGGCAGCTTTGATCTTGCCACATGGCACGATCTAAACGTATGATACCTCATGGACCTAGTGAGGCCCACTTATATGTATATGCAATGTATGTATGGACAAAAAGTTCGGATCGAGACTGTCTAAAGTCAAAACTGACTTGAATCTTAAAAGTGACTATATAAGCGAGAATTAAGGCCAGAACGTTAAATGGGTCTCAAAACCCAGAACTCAATCGGGTAAAAATCTACAACTCAATCAATATAGCCCCACAAGGGCAATCTAATAGTCTGGAATCCCTGAAATACATGTAAATAAGATACCTTGAAAATTTCAAACGAATACTAAATGTTGCAATAGTCTAGATCTTAGCCTAAAACTCTGGCTAACACAAAAAGAATATATATTCCTCATGGATACACTAATAACTTATATTTTATTGTAGTATAACTGAAACTATTATCTATATGTCAAGCATACTCAACCTCCATAACATATTCATACGGCCATTTGAACCCAAATTCATGATCCAAAAACTAGTTTGACTCGAACTCATCCGAACTGACTCGATACTAACCCAAATCGGGTAAAATTATAAACAGATAAAACCTTAACTCAAAGCTGGGATTTTACAACATAGTTCTTAATTACACCTTTTTTTATTAAAAAAATATTAATTAAATCTTCATTTTATAATTTTACCCTTTTACTAAGAAGTTGACTATTTTTATGATTTTTGGGTAATATTTTGGAAAATATTATGTGTGTTTACAATTTTACTTATTTTCATTGGAAATTTCATTAAACTATGACTAGATTTAATGGATTTTATTTTGATCATAGGTTGTACAAATTAATATAAAATATAAATAATTTATCATGTATACAGCTATTATTAAAAATAATAAAATATCATAAATCAAATTTTAATTCGAGCCAAATTACACTTACCTTATACAACATCACATACAAAACCAAAGTTGAATTAAAATTACGCTTATTATCTTATATCACATAAAAAATCAAATTCAACGAGGATCAAACACTTACAGTCGAGCAAATGCTGGGAGCCCGGTATTGAAGGAGAATCAGTTTTGCAAAGGACATAACAAAGTGCAACGCACTAGCTTGGCCTCTTCCTTGACACCCTGCGACTCTCTCGTGTTGCAATACTAGTCCGCACGCTAGTCCACGTGAGGTACATTATTGAAGCTCCATCGTTTGCCCTACCCGTTCCCCTTCCGGCCTGTCTCTTCCCCACTTAAGCTTAATCGATCCTGCAGAGCAATGGCGCCACTCATTCTCTGCTCCTGTTTAATGACAGCTTCCTTCTCTCCCTCTCTGCCCCAGGTTAGGGCCCAACGTCCTCCATTTCCCTTCACGACCAACACTTTTTTATCATACTCTTCCTGACTTTGAGAACCTCTGGGACCATCTCATGCCTGTCATAGCTGGCTCTCGTTTCTCACAACAGACCCCCTCAAATGTCCAATGCATACTTGCCCTCCGTAGCGTATATGTTCATATATAAAATACTCTCGTTTCTATTACACACTGCTTTCCAACTGGACCACAGCACTGCCAGTTAGGGTTCAAATTTGATGTTCGTACGACTAGGAAAAAATCCCCGGTCATACGCCCACCACCAAACACGTTTCAAGGATCCGATCCCTTGTTCTAAAACAATTTTTCCAAAAGATTTACCACCCAACCATCGAGACTCCAAAAATCAGCGTTTGGGTTTAATTCTTCTTAGCCACAATAAAATTTCATTTCATGACCCAAGTCATCTCTTGATTTTGGCATCTTTTCCACACAAAATTTACCCAAGTCATCCTTTTTTTTCGTCATCTTTCCTCGATCACGTTATTTTTTTTGTTTAGCAGCTAACACCCATGTTAGCTGAGGAATATGCATCCATCAAATTTCCCTTAATTAATTAAGCCATGTATTTTTTTCCAATACAATTTTTATTGTATGGAACCAACAACATAGTAAAAGTTAATTCGTGAATATTTCATCCATCACAAGACAAAAAAATAACAATAATTTTTTCCCAAACCGTAGGAACTAATACTTTTATGAATACAGCAGCCAGCAGGCGAGGCTGATGATACTTGAAAGACTACATCTTTGACATAACTTACTTTGAAGAAACCCACAGGAACAAATATCTATATAAAAATTAAACCAAAAGTTAATGGCCATGGAATTTTATCTCCCAAATTATTTTGAACTTTAAAAATGGTATATAAGGTATACATCGATAATGAACATGAGGATCAAATAAAAAAAGTATACACCTTGAAATGCATGTGAGAAAATTTAACAACCCAATTTAAAAGCCTTTGGATAACATTTACGAATAATAAAAAGATGTACACTAGATGACAATGACGAAGAAAATATCAAGTTTTATATCTTTATGAGCTGCTTATTATTATTGAACAAGGTTTATAACTTCACATCACTTGTCTCCTTGTAAATTGACCGAACAATTAAACAGCTGCAACATAGGTTTTAATTCGGTCTTAAATTTCACTATTTTTTATTGTTTTCATCGATATGGGCTTCTGCAACTTGCTTGTTACTTTTTTTTTCTGCTTCTTTTTTTTAATAAAAAATGCTTCTCATGCCGTGTAGTAGATGGAAAGAGAGGAAAATAATGCAGAGTTGGACGCTGGAGAAGATGGGGTTGAAACGACACTGAAAGGGGATCTGGGTTGGGTTGGGTTGGTTTGAGATGAAGATTTTTGGCCCTGGGTTCTGTTGGGCATAATAAAGTCAGAATAAAGTTATTATATAAGTATGGAGAGAAGAATGGTGGTTCCTGTAAACGTGTACGGCGACGGATGCACGACTAGAAACATCTCCCGGTCGTACGACCATCAAATTTGGACTCCCAATTAGGAAGCATGAATATTACAATTTAACTACGTCGTTTATGTTTCCAGAATACAGAGACCCACCTCTTGTTCTAGTGTTTTTAGTTTTCTGATTAATTAATTCTTCGCATGTCTCACGAGTCTCCCCGTCCCCTTATCCGATCAGGAGCAGCAACTCCTTAGCTTAAATGAACAAATCCTGCGTTGGATATGCCGTGCCTGTTAACACAAAGGCCCCCAGCATTAATACCACTTCACTATCATTTCACTACTTAGAGCTTGCACACGGGAAACAGATGAAGGGCTTTCCAAAAGAACATTGTCACCTGCTCTGGTCAATCTAACCCAGCAAGATTTACAAAATATATTATTTCAAGGTATGTGATGTGAGAATACAAGTCGGGCATTTTCCGCCGACTGCATCCGTCACATGGTTTCTCACGTGACGAAGGCAGGCTTAGGTCGCCAGGCTAACAAATTTGTCGAGATTCTGCTCGACGCCTTTGTCTGGTCTCCGACAGCCACCCGCCATGGGACCTGCGCCCCTCTTTT
>JAVDBV010048369.1:0-19657 GCA_032619315.1 Piper longum | reverse complement strand
GCCCTCTTCCTTTAATTTCAAATAATGGTTCTCTATGGATGCCGTCATATCCGCTACCGAGGGCAAGGAGACCTTGCCGGATAGAACAGAAGCTAACCATTTTGCCTGTAGTTCTTTCACTAGGAAATTGGGAATAGTCTACACGAAAAGGAATTTCCATGAACACATTATATTAGCACACATAATCCTTATCTATCAACATATATATGTTTTCTGCACCCATATTCCGTAAGCATAAAAAACACTACATATACAAATCGTGGTGATTATTTTTGAGTGAAAAAAAATTCCGTAGCGAATTTCTCTAACGTAGTCAGTCGTAGGAAGAAAGATAGAAATGTGTATATGAATACAAAGTTCTACAACCACAATATATGTGAAAAAAGTGTGAGCGAAAGTGTTAATAAAAAATATTGTTTTTTTTTAGAAGTGCAATTTAATGATGGTTTTATAGCCTTTGTTTGTTGTAAGACCCTATCAATATAAATGATTTACATGAGTGATTGGAAATTATACTGAGAATACTGTATCATGTACGCTTAGATGTTGATACATTCTATTTCTATTTGCAACAAGTTTTGCAATGGCAGCTGCCGCTCTAATATTTAGTGTCATTGAATCATTCATCTCACTGTGCATCTTTTTTTTTCTCTCAAAGCTAAATGCATCTAAAGTTATGGAAGTGTATATGATAACTGAGGTTAAAACATTATATGATGATAAAAATAATCGGTTTTATGGTACAACAAATATTGATTGTAGCACCTAATTACATATGCATAGGTAATAACACTCAATTATAATTGAAACTTCAAAACTGCTACGGATAATATTTAATAGCGGATGAGTTGGTTACACCTAATTGAGAAATTAGTAGCTGTGATGGGAGAATTAGAGCATCCTAACTAATATGTAAAACCATCAAAATCTATCATAGTATGAACTTCCACTGCAAGAGCAATATTTTTATTCTTTCCATTAAAATAAAAAGAACTAGAACAACCCATTATCAACAAATTATAATTACGTCACAATACCTTGAATGGAATGCCGATGAAGGATAACGACGGTGCAAAGCGTGGGGGAAATATGTGGTTGTAGAGCGGATGAATCCGATTGTTCTCAACCTTTATGTAACCATTTGTTTTCAGATCAAAAGGAAAGCTGTAATTGTATCTGAATCACATTGTCCGAACATTTCGATTAGCTACTAGCTGTAGTATTCATAAAATTAAGGATGATTTAGACCACTATATATTAAGGTACCCTGTGCAGTACAATAGTGTGTCAACGACAAGCGAAGCGCCATCCTGAAAGAGCAGTGATCCATCTTCTTGAGCATCTATGATCTGACATTAGATGTAGATAGATGTGTCATCGATCGGTTTGAGAGTTTTAATGCATTAGTTTCTTGAACGTTTACAAGAAATTAGTTTTTTAACTTCATTAACTCCCCAAATGAGACCTTCTGAACATATAAATTCTTATTTAACTATATATATGTTACTTGATAGTTAATATATAACAAGGTATTGTGATTGGCTAAGATTTTAAGCAAGAAAAAACCCACAAACATCTACCAAAAATAAACTTAATTCAAAACATTCGGAGCTTTGAATTTTTTTTATCTGTGAAAAATGCAATAATAAAGCAAGGTTATTGAATATCTATGGAGAAAATACCATAGGATGTTGCCATATATTTGCGTGGTTAGCGAGTTTGCCGAGTTTAATATCTGGAGACCTTGACGCAAGATGGATTTCTTTGGCCACTGAGGCAAGTTCTCTAGAGATGTCAACGGCGCTTGGCCCATTTCCAACCACAACTATAACCTAGCTATAATAAATAATGCATTGAGTCAATCCAAAAAAAAGGGCACATGGAACTATGTTTATATTAATAGCTTATATTTTATCCTTAATGCTATTTTTCTTTACGCCAAATATCTCCACATGTTATTGCACAGTAGCCTAAAGTTTTGGCAGTGTGTGTTGGCAAAGTTCTTTTTGAAACATAACCACACATATGATCATATGTACGAATTCGATTAATTTCACTCCTATCATTTAACTGAGTTAATAATAAGATGCATTCAAATGATCAAACCTGATCTCGGAAGGGCTCCGGAGTGCGGTAGTTGTGGCTGTGTATTTGCCTTCCCGGCCACTTTCCAATTCCTTAGATCACAATCACAAGGCAAATGTTATCAGTTTATTTTAGCATATGTTATCCATGATTATCTTAAGGCAAATGATAAAATAAAGAAAAAGAAACTTAGCCTAGTATAATCGATTCAGTTGCCTAAGCGTCATTTGTTAAATATAAAAGCTTAGGGAGCCAAAATATTAGCAATAAATAAAGATTGCATGACATTGTGGTAGTCGTGGCTGTGTATTTGAATGCACACTACGGGCATTTTAAAATATAGCGATGTCAGTATTTTATTTAGCAGTGGGTTTTAATGTAGATTTTGGAGTAGCTAAGGCGTCACATTTAAAATTTGGAGCATATACCCATTAAGATTCTTCTAAGTTTTTATTACTATAGTCTATTGCTGATTTAATTTTTAGATCGCATGACGTGTTAAGTGATTTTTTTATCGAACACCACTTAATACAGATTATTTAGACGTATTTTACTTTTATGATTAATAAGCCTCAAGGATGAGATCTTTCGAGTCTGATTTCAAAATAAGATATACTACAGTTGCCTTCGGGCCCATTATATAAATCTATTTTTAGATTTACATATGATTTTATCGGTATTTTTTAGTGAGATGTGAGACAAGGGAAAACCGACAATTGAGCTACGCGAGCTAGTGCGTGCCAGTCGAAGTGAATATCGACAATTGTGCTAAGTGAGCATATGTGTGTCAGGCGAAGTGGGCTCTAAATTGGTGAACGGATTGTTCCATTCCTAACAGATCCTGATATCTTCACCTTTGAGTTCCTCAAATCCGAAAAAGTATGGAAGATTACAAGTAATGTAATGCAACGCATATCTACACTTGTGATTTCAAAGGGTACTGAAGGCGCATGCTTAAGAGTATTCAACCTCTGTCCTCAGGGTTATAAGTGATGTAGAGGGCTGAAGGAGCAAGGAAAAAAAATTAATTTTCCTACGCAAGGAATAGTTTTAAAGTTTGTCAATGCATAAGATGAGGAAGAATGGGATGTTGTTGAGCTGATGCCGACGACTCCTAATTAGTGCCCTTATAAGAGATTCTATGAATAAATATAAAACTGATTTCATTTAACATGAGAGTTTGCTCTTCTGTGCCAGTTTTATTATTAGTTATTTTGGACCAATAGCATTCTTTACTGACGTTTTTTCTATCATATATGTAGGTCTTGTTATCTTGTCAATTTTGATAAGAGGGTAGGTAAACGCTACACATATTTAAGCTCAACACAGTTACTTTCTTTCATTCTTTTATTAGTATTTAATGAGTTTTCACCCATATTTAGCAATATCTTTCATTCTATTGACGCCAAACGGGTTATTGACTGAGTCTTATAGTCTAATTGTTTTATACATAACTCGACTCAATCGTTACATTTCTAATTTGGTTTTTAAGTGAACTATAATCGGAGTGTTACACTGCAACTGTACTGAGTAAAATAAAAATAAAAAGAAAGTGTCGTGAGCAAGGAAACACATAGAGAATTTTTACGTAATTCGTTAAGGTTCAACTTGAATACTTAACTTAGTCTACTATGACTAGATAACTACAAATTCATTATTTTTTAAAAAATTTTATAAGTTATACTAAGATATTAAATTTTGTCACCTTTAACAACTTCGACTCTCACGCCCTTGATTCCTCATTTTCGTTTTCAAATTTTCAAAATAACTCAACCACTACGTCCAAAGCGCTACAAGTTTTACTTCAATTTAAGATAACTTAGATTTATGTAAATTTTGAATAAATTAATATAAGAATAAATACACGAACAAAATAAAAATAGAATATCTAACTAAAAAAACAATAATAAATAATAAATTAAACTATTATAATCTATTTTGATCCGGGAGAAGCAAAGAGAAGTCGTACCTGGAATCTCAGCAAGGAGCGGCTGCGTGTAGTGCCCGTTGCAGACAACCACCGCATCAAAGATCTCCTCCTCCGCCGTTGACGCCGCCAAGTTCTTCCACTCCACAAACCACCCCTTCCCCTTCTCCATCACCTCCACCCTCACCACCCTTGCCGCAAACCTGATCAACTCCATCAACCCGAAGTCTTTAGCAAAATTCTCAACAAATGCCAGCACCTCCTCATGGCATGGGTATTCTCGAGTATCACCATCTTCCCTGATCACAAATGGGTAGTCAAGGAATTCCATCAACTTTCTAGGGGAATTGGTCCGCAGGCCCTTGTACAGACTGCTGTGAACGATCTCTCTGTTTGGGTCCATGCCTAGCAGGTCGGTCTCTGTGCAGGGGTCATACACCCAGAGACCACCCACCCTATCACCTTGCTCGAACACCGTCACTCGCTGGCCTTCTCGGTTGAGCTCCCTGGCAGTCAACAGCCCGGACACTCCTGCTCCGATCACCGCCACTTTGGTCGGCATGGGCATATTGGCGTTGCTGCTGCGGTGGACTGATCTAGAGAGCTAATTCGTATGGTATATTAACGAACTTCTAGAATGAAAGTCTTTCATGGTCACCAAATATCAATCTTATTTTTTTTTTGGAAAATATTTTTTAATATTACCCGTTAGTAAGAAAATCAGGCTTAATTAAAAAAAGAAAATTTTATAATGATGATAAAATTACCTTCTTATTTAATTTTTTTTAAAAGATAACCTAATCCCACCACGTTTGGTCAAGCCATGCTCTAGGGGAGGCAGCATGGGGTGGCAAAATCGGCTATCAGGAAGTTTTTTTGAAAAAATAAATCATAAGATTATTAAAGGCAATTCATAGTATTTTTTTCTATTATTTGATAATTATTCTAGATTTTTCCAATGTAATTATAATAACCATAAAAAATTATTCTCGTATTCACCACATTCTTCAATATAATTAATTAATCTTGAAAAGGCAACTTAGAACCATCAATTTATACTTTGGTCACATCGTTACATGGGTATCATAGCTAGATCATGTTGGATGGTGAGTTAGATTAGATAGTTAATGGGTAAGACCAAACTTTTTTTAGGTAAGATCAAATATATAAGTGTGAATGTGATTATAGATCTTTAACTTGATTAATTAATTTTAAAAATATAATTTAAGTTCATTAATTTGTACTTGGGCTTTAGACCCAAACCCTATAACATTGCTAGAAACCGTCACTTGTGACCCTCTCACCTAAGATTCTTGCCCATCAATAATCCGGCTAACCATACCCCAATCATTGCCACCTCGATGGGGATGGGCATATTGCAGAGTTGGAGCAAGGGTTGTCTGCTCTCGGGGCCAATTCATATCCTATCTTAACCTAACTTTTAGAATGTATGTTAAATATCAAAAAAAATAAAAAGAGTTTCATTTATGAAAAGAATATATTTTTTTAAAATTTTGGACTAGTTATGCTTCGTATCCCAAAAGGACATGACATGACCTGGCATAGTGTCTGGTTGAAAATGATACTAAACAATGTCTTTGTATATATTTGTAAGATTTTTGCTTAATTCACATTTTATAATTGTCGGGATAAAATTTAATATATTAATTATGACAGTGCTCACCATCTTTAACTTATTTAATTAATTATAAAAATTGACTAAATCTATTATTATTTACATGTACTAGTTAGACCGAACTAGGTGGTATCAAAATTAGCCCGTGATAATATTTAATGACAAGGTTTTGTATAATTCAAATTAGGCTCATAAAGGATAGAAATAAATTTTGATGACAAAATTTCTTTAAAGTAGGTAGAATGCAAAGTCTTCAATTAAATTAAGTTCATAAGTGATAAAAAGAAATTTTGGAGATAAAATTTCCTTAATGAATATGAAGTGTAATATCACTCAATCAGATTAGTCCTCAGATGTAATATTTATTAGGATAAAATCTGGTATACTAGTAAGGTTGGTAGTTATTATCTTCAATTTAATTAATCTTCTTAAAGAAATTAGTAAGCCGATCGATTTGAGCTAAATGGATCAGGTGTTACAGTTATTGGGCATTTAAATATGCACATTTTTATTTGACAAAAATCTTTAAAATAACATAATTTTATTTATTTGACAAAAATCTTTAAAATAACATAATTTTATTTATTTGACAAAAATCTTTAATTTAACATAATTTTTAAAAATACTCAAATAAACAAATAATTTCTACATACTTGGCTCGAAATAGATAAGCTTGTTGAACAACAAACAGAGCTTGAATAAAGGAGTATTCGGCTCGGCTCGGCTCGAAACTCGATTCGATGTGTTCAAACTCGAAAAAAATATTCGGTTCGGTTCAGCTCGTAAATATTATTGAGGTCACAATGAGCTTATATAGTATTTAAAAAAATTTATGATCCTATATAAGTTGAGTACATAAACATTCGCTAGGCTCGAGCTCGGCTTAAATTCGGTTCGAACTAAGCCCAAACACTATAAATTTTAAATAAGCTCACCTCGGCTCGTTTATATTAAAGTTCGGCTCAACTCGTTTTATATCAAGCCAAACTCAAGCACACCCCTACTCGGCTTGGCTTGGCTCGACTCATTTATACCCTAAATAATAATAACGTTTAACTTCGGTCATCCCAATTTTTTTGAGCAATGTCATTTCGAAAACATAAAATGAACAGATTGCACCTCTTCATTTAATCAATATATGATTTAACATCTAATTTCGTGGAAGAAACCTCATGGCACGACATCTGTAAAAAGTTATGGAGGGCAAAACCAGCTACCAACCATCTTAACTTCATGGCACGTCATATTAAAGAATAATAACGAAAATTACGATAGGTGATAAAAAATCCCCCTAACATCAACTAAATAATATTTTCATTTATATATTGGCATCTGTATATTGGCATGCCCTACATCTACTTAATAATATTTATCATTTTCCCCTAACAAGTTAATGGTAAATTGTACTGCACAAATACTTATTCAGTAGATTATTAAATAGGTACTAATCATGCGAATAGAAAGAATAAATTACCTACCATTCAAGTAACATATATATTAGCAAAGTGATTATTTAATGAAAATTATACCGTATTTTATAAGTGAACATGATCATATAAATAAATCTGTGTATGTATTTATTTATATTTATATTTTTAATTTATTTTTTGGGCCTTTGTTATGACAAAATACTTGCCACGAGCTCCATGTCTAGGTCCAAATTCAATCAGCTAATTTTATAATAATAATTTTTTCCCAATTGGAACAATAATAATGTAATACCAGACAGCTGACAAACATCCAAAACTCATGTGTAAAACTGCAGACCATTTTTTATTTTAGTACTATCGTACTCATTCCAAAGAATTTGAGACTACAATTCTTAAGCCCAACCGCCCAATTCATAGAATAATTTTCACACCTTGAATAATATTGGACGTGAATAATGAGAAATAGAGCTTACAATCTGAAGACAAAAAGAGAAGACAAACGAGAAGAAAAAAATGAGAAAAAGAAACAAATGCTGAAATAATTTTAACCTGAATCCATTAATTATTCACGTGAATCCATTTTAACTTGGATGAAATGCGCTTGATTATGGACAAATAAGTCTCTTCAATCTCTGGATAAAGAGGTGGCAAGCCAATCTGATCAACAGCAATCCAGTTGATGTAATCTAACTGCTCAAAGAATACAAGACCGTTTAGCAACGATGAGAGATTTATTTAACATGGCAGATATAAATTGTAACATGAAATATTTCAGTATATTGAAAGGATGGGGCCTCGTGTGGGGACAAGTAGTGAGTATAACACTCTGATTTGCCCTCTTCCTTCAACTTCAAATAATGGTTCTCTATGGAAGCCATCATATCCTCTTCTGTAGGTAAGGAGACCTTGCCAATAGAGCGGAAGCTGACCATTTCGTCTCACTAGAAAATTGGGAATAGACTACACAAAAAGAATTATCTTTAACACATCAATACACACATAAAAAACATAACTAAAATTTGCAAAGATTATTTTCGTGAAAAAAATAATATAGTAAGGAACAAAATCTCCAAGAGGGCCTTCTGTCTTTGAAATTTTCTGCGACAAATTTGCTACCGTTTTGTCACAAAAAAATAATGACAAATTTGGTAGTCACTGATTGGTATCAACATGAAATAAGGCTCTGAAAAGTTTGCCACTATTTTGTCACTGAACATTCAATGATTAGCAATTTGCCACCAAATTGTCATTAAAACTTCAATAACAAATTAGATTTGTCACCGTCTTGACACTGAAATTGGGGTGTCAAATTTTAAAGTCACTGAAATTAGTCACCGAAATTTGGTTGTGTAATTTTTACAATTTCCCATCAAATTGGCATTGAAATTTTGGTGACAAATAAATTTGCCACTGTTTTGACACCCAAATTTCATTGTCAAATTTTCAAGCCACCGAAACTTCTCGATTTATTTCCAACCATGACGGGCTTCTCCAGTGGGGGGGCAGCGCATTGGTCAACAAAGGGATATGCATGCCACAATCTTGGCATCTATAAATGGTCTGTAATGGTACTGGTTAGCCAACGGCAGGCTCCAAAGTCGTCCTCTTTCACCTATTTCCTGTTCTACTTAGGTGGTTCATGGCGAGATTCACGCGACTTCGGCCTTCTCCATTGATGGATTTTAGCTAGGTTGTGTTGGAAGTATTGAGGAGAGTTTAATGGAAGTGTCGGCGTGGCCAACAATTGCATGGGTTGGTCAGACGGAGGGCCCAAACTTCAATAAAAATAACCTACAAAATAGTAAAGAACAACCCTTCATGACTATTTCACTGGCCACAATGAGGCTCTCTTGTAGTGGTAGTCAATTGGATGATGTCGGCAACACCTTGGCGAATGACTTATCCCCTTCTCCTTTTCTTCTTTTATGCTTCTTCTTTTTCCTGTTACTTCTTTTCTTCTTCAATTTTATTAAATGCAATGAGCCCCCTTTTGAAGCATGCTTCGAACCATATTGAAGATGATTTTATTCTTCTTTTCAACTACTCCATTTTGTTCTGGTGAGTATGGAGCAATCAATTTTCGCCTAATATCATGTTCTTTACAAAACTTTATAAAATCCTTCTACACAAAATTCATCACCTCTATCTGACATCAAAGTCTTGAGATACTACTCACTTTCATTTTCTACAGAAGCTTTTAACTTCTTGAAATAACCAAAAACTTCAGATTTATTTTTGAGGTACCCATGTCTTCCTACTATGATCATTAATGAAAAAAGAAAATATTTATTTTCACCAAGTGAT
Source organism: Piper longum (assembly GCA_032619315.1). NCBI lineage: Eukaryota > Viridiplantae > Streptophyta > Magnoliopsida > Piperales > Piperaceae > Piper > Piper longum. The sequence goes on along the minus strand of JAVDBV010048369.1, from coordinate 10,275 downwards.
CTAAGAACAATAGGACAATATACATGAGTAAGAATAAGATGTTCTGGCCTGGTAGCTTTCTAAGATGTTTCCTTTTGAAATGGGCTTCAATGATGCTTGCCTAATATGCATCCTTCACATAATTGTCATGATTTATTTATGGAGGTCAATCCTTCTACCATGTTATGAGTGGCTAAAAGTTTGAGATCATCGAAATTAAATGCAAAAGTCATGATGTATCCTTGCAAACATTTCAAGGAGGCATAATTTAAAATCAATTGAAATATCCTATTTTTTGTCATCTCCACCTTAGCAGTCAATGATTTTCATTGTTTCTAATATTCAAATGCATATCTTTAATAGTGATTTGGTTGCATTTTTTCAATAAGTTGTCCCAAACTAATAATGTTAGCTTTCATTTGAGGAATATAATAGACATTTGAAATCAATTGATCACTATCATTCTTTATTTGAATAAGGATGTTTCCTTTACCATAAACAAGAATTTTATAAGCATTACCATAAAAAAAAAAGACCATTTACCTTTTCATCAAGGTCCACAAAAAGCTCCTTCCTCCCACACATATGATTGTTGGCTCTCATGCCAAGATACCATGTTTCTTTTTTATTTTTATTTCCATCCTTATAAGATAAAAATGATTTGATAACAATATATTATAAATATAAAGGCAATTCAATACAACAATGTGAGGAAGAATAAGACAATATTACATTGAACATTTATAAACGTACCAGTGAATTCACTAGGGAGCTTTACCTGTGAGTCTCAATTTTACATGAAAACTCAAATACTCATGTATAAACTTTGAGAACTCTTTCACATTATTCTACATTAATTAGTTCCTTAAACCTCATAATCTCAATTACATTTGATGTTAACTCTTAGTTTTTTTTTTTACTTACCAAAAAGATATATGACAATATCAAATTAGGCTTAATTTCAAACATCCTTCTTTAAACCTAATTAGATATCAAAATTAAGCTTCTTTCTCTACATCCTCCCTTAAATTAAATCTGCTTCACTCTTTTAATTATGTCCATAATTTTATTTACATGACTTCCATCTTCCTTTTCCTTAACTTGTTTTCTTCACCTCTTCACAATGCTTTATTTGATGTAGATGCACTTATTTCTTTTCACCAAAATAAATCATCTATTTCATGGATAAATGAAAAAGAGAGCATTCTTGTTTGTCTTTCTTCCAACTGGTGCATTCTTTGGCATCCTTCCGTCTACCTTGTCTATTAATAAATATTAAAGAAAGTTTTCTTATCTTTTTCACTCCAAATTTGCAACTTCTTCCTTTTTTGAGTCCATCAACATTACCTCACCTTTGACTTTTCTGAGTTTTCTTCATAATGTCATATCCCTTCATAAATTGAAAGAGAGTTCATTTTTCTCTCTTCAAATTGCACAAAATCTTCTTCACTTCTTTAAAGCAACCTTATCACATAGCTCTATGTAGCCTAATTCAGAATTGTATCTAATCAAATATGACATGACTCAGCATTTCACAAGTCCTTTTTTGAACTTGGCTCTATACCACTTGTTAAGGTAGAGGGATGAAATGAAAAATTGTAAATTGTGTGATAGATAAATAAAGATAAAATAGAGGAAGAATATAACTTGAAAAATGTTTTTTTTTCTATTGGTGGACTCGAGAACAACATACACAAAGAAGTTACAGATAGAACTTCAAGGTTGTCACAAACATCAAAAACTCTAAATGTAACTTTGTAGATTTCCAAAGATACTCGTGACACTTCAAATATCAAGTACAATTTATAAATCAGCCTTAGTTTTTAACAAAAAGATATAAGACAACTAAGCCATGTGTAACCAATGAGAGCCCATGCACACCAATTAATAAGTATTATCGAGTGAGTCACTCTCGACATATTGCAACTTATAAGAGTAATTAATAGGCATGTTGCGAACAAGTTCAGTAGTTGTCAATTAGTCCTTACTATATAATCAGCCAGATCTGTTAAAATTACATAAACAGTAATGTGTAATGTGTATGAATTCGTGTTGAAAAGAATCTTGCCAACTAAATATTTAGACAAGATGCGATTTTAATATTGATTAATTTATATATTGTACGAGCAACTTGTCTTAATTTCGTGGTCCTGGCCCATTGTCATTCACATTTTTTTGTCATCTTCATCCCTTTTCCAAAACTAAATCATCTTTACATGATCACAAATTCTTTGCGAAATCTCATGCTACTGATCGATCTTATTAAGCTACCTCTTTGAGATGTGTAAGGTAAACAGTGAAATGTGCTGAACATGTCATGAATAAAACATTGTTTGAATTGATTGTTCACCTTCAATTAATACATATAAAGAATGATACAGTTTTTAAGTGGACATGACTAACCTGCTACTAGCGCTTCTCAAAACAAATTATTAGTATTAGTAGTTAATTTTTCATCTAGGTCCTAATGGTGGCCATTGAGCAAACGTTTCCTAGCCTTTCAGAGACTTTTTATATCAATCGATCTTTCTTCAAAAGTTGCGACTCACGAAGAAATTGATATCACTACCATTTTTTTCATACCAGTGTGTGGCTACAGAGCAATGAAAGCACTTTGTTGGTCAAGAAAATAACTATGGCTACATAGCAATGAAACGACTTTGTTTGTCATGAAAATAACTTAGAAGAGCTGTTTTTTCGGCTAGAGTACTGATTAATGATATTATTGGACATGATTTTTTGGCCTAAATGTTCTCATTCTTCTAAGCCAGTCGACCCCAACAGAAAAATGTCATCAGTCGTCACTACCATGCATGGATCGTTTATCTTCTAGCTGCAAGTAAGCAGCTGCCTAGCAATCCTGCAATTTATCCTTGTCCATACAAGTCCTTGTCTAAGGTCGGCAAGGAGAAAAAAGCCAATCTAAACGGTGATATTCATATATTTGTAGAAACCCAATCTTGTGCTACAATATTCGAAGTATGAATTGACAAATTAATTCCCGGTCGAGATTTAACTGATAATGAGAACGACTTAACATGCAAACAGATTAATTGGTACGTGTGGAGCCCAAATTATTATACTATCTAATATCTTTCTTTTTTTTTTTTGGAACTATATCAAACTTTGGTGAAAACCAAAGAACAGGCTTGCAATGTATGTGTATACGAGTCATTTGGGTTGTCTTGATCTGTCTCATTTCTCCAAGTTCCCGTGTATTTGCCGGCTAAGAACATTCCCATGTGGCTAATCAACTTGTAACATGTTCACATTGCAAATCAAAATAACCTACTCCCACTTCCGGTTTATAAATACTTGCCATTTGAATCCTAACATCACTGCCCCAGAACAAGCACAAGCTACCATAAGTGAGTGAGTGAGTGTTAAATATATTTTAAGATGGCCTCAAAGACCACCGCTACACTATCCCTCTTCCTGGCTCTCAACCTTCTCTTGTGTGTCCTGGCCTCGGCCACCAATGCCCCATGCCCTCCACCACCTCCCAAGAAGCCCAAGCCCACCCCATGCCACACCTGTGGCAAGCCTTCCCCCCCCTCGAAGGGCACCGGGACATGCCCCAGGGACGCCTTGAAGCTCGGCGTCTGCGCCAACCTGCTCGGCCTTGTCAACGTCGTCGTGGGCTCGCCGCCGACGAAGCCATGCTGCAGCCTGCTTGAGGGCCTGGCCGACCTTGAGGCGGCCGTGTGCCTTTGCACAGCCATTAAGGCCAAAGTGTTGGGCCTTAACCTCAATATTCCGGTCTCTCTTAGCTTGTTGCTCAATGTCTGTGGCAAGTCCGACCCTAAGGGCTTCAAATGCGCTTAAATGTGATATGTTAGTATTTATCAATGGAACTTTGTTAAAATAGGAGTCTTGTTTTACGTAATAAAAGTGAAGGTTCATGTATACGTATTGCATGTCAATCTTCACTATCATGAAATAACGCAAGTGGTGTGGGCTCTAATATTGTAGACGGGATTTGTCTCCATAAGCAGCTTGTATCTTTTGTGTTTTTTTTTTCTTTTATTGCATCCTTTGTATGTTTTTAAATACTGCAACGTTTTGTGTCATGAATACATGTAAAAGCTTTCAATCAATAAAATGGTGCTTCTTATAGTACAGTCTTAATTGTCAGAAAATATTACGTTTTGTGTCATGAATACATGTAAAAGCTTTCAATGAATAAAATGGTGCTTCTTATAGTACAGTCTTAATTGTCAGAAAATATTACCTATTGATCGAACTATTAGGTTTTTAGAGTTAAAGTACTGGAATCCTTGCCAAAGACATGAAGACAAGTGACAGATTATCATTTTGCTATATGTCAACAGCACCATGATTTATATGTCCAAGCAGTATTAGATTTAGTATTTTTCTGCATGATGCATGTTTTGGATCCACTCGCCTTTCATACGTAAAAGTCAATTCTCACGGAATTACTTAGAAAATTTAAGGGCAAAATTAAAGCTGACAAAAGACAAAATAGGGGCATATATTTCAACTTTTAAACGTCAGAGGGAACTAATGAAAGAAAATGTCCTTCTAACAATTAATAGTATTTTAACAATAGTAACGTGATAAACGATATATGTGTCAATATTTTGATTCGCATAAAATGCACATTTGTGTGGTTTCTTTAAATTAAAATTTATTTTCAACTCATTTATCCTTTAATATAATTCTCTTAATTAATTTTGCTCAATTTTAAAATTCATTTTTTACTTTAAAAATTTTCTAAATCATTTCACTTTATAGCTTGTCGAGTCAAATTTTATAGGTGAATCTATATTAACTTATTTTACATTAAATTTTCTGAGTCAAATCATAAAAGTTATATGAATATATTATCTTTCTTATAGATTAGTTAAAAATATTTTTTTTAAATGCAAATTTTATATTTATTAATTTCAAGTGTTAAAAAGCATGATATATTAATTTAATACAACTATTTTTTTAATTATATAATTAAAAATTAATATAAATGACTTCAAGTTGGGTTAGAGTTGATTCTTAATGAGTTGACTTCACTCCATGAGATGCTGAGTCGAGTTCGAGTTCCGAGTTTTTAAACTATTATTATGCTCTATGTTAATTTAGAGTTGGCAAAGAAAAACTTGGTTGCCTCTTACAAAAATTTCAAACTTGGAAAATACATCATATTTACATCAATTCTTATTAATAAAAGGAGAATTAAAAATTGTTCTCTTGATGAAAAATAGGACATTTTAGACAATCAAATATAAAAAAAATAAAAATAAAATCTTTATAATCTCTCTCTCCATTCAATTAGAGTCTATTTCTAAGACAGTATATCAATATCTATAAAATCGCATATTAAATTATTATAATAATGAGGGTCTATACATAAAATTTTAAATCTATCTCTAATATCCGTTGCACGTGGACCGACATCTGACCCAATCATATTTTGATGAGATTTGCTGTAAGCCATTGTCACCTTTGGTGCAAATTAATGCACCATTTGCGAATTGCCTATAGCTTAGGGCGTTTAAGCATACCAAGTAGTCAAAATATGCTAAATGCCAACTCTAAATTGATGCAGAGGCAAAGTGAGTTTCTCATGACTATTTTTTAATGAAATATAGCTAATATTATATACGTGTGTGTGTGTGAACCAGAACATCATGCATATTCGTAGTTCAAAACTCGAAGCTCGAGCTGGACTTTGCATATTTTAGACACTCAGAATCAACCATTCTAGATGAATAAAGTAGGACAAGGCTCTAAGTCAGTTTTACAACTCGCCATGCAAGTGACAATTACCCCATCAATCCTGGTACACATATTTTATACGTCCGTTAATTGGTCTCTATCAATCCGGTAGGCGCCCATTAAATTGAAGATTACTTCCACTAAAGGTTGTTGAATGCTGTGCGAAGCATGATATATTAGAACTTTGTATGCTCAAACAAAAGAATTTTATAAGAAAAGATTTATGATACTTTGACCCGGCATAGATATACATGTGGTTCTGCATCATTTTGACGGCTTATAGTTTTATTTCTCTTTTTAAAGAATCATTCCTAATGATTAAATAAATGTTTTGGTAGGTGAGCAAGATGAACCCGTGAAGTTTAGGTCGCAAAAATTTTCGTCAAATGAACTGAGAAAACCCTTCCACATCACAACTTCAATTAATAACCGGTCATTTAATAAGAACATTACACATTATCTCGTGAATGATTTGTATTTATGCAGCACTTATGTTGGAAATTAATAATTTATATATTGTGATATTATTTTTCTATCTAATTTAATACGTCAATTCTTTATATTTTAATGTAAGAGTGCCTATTACATTTGAGCTTGATTTAGGAAGTGTAGAGTGAAGCAAACAGCTCGAAGAGCTCTTAGAGCTCAATCAGGTTACTATATATGGGGAAAATCAATTGATTGGTCATATATATGATCACGAACAACAACCAATTAAGTTTTATAAAATTTAACAAAATATTACTTAATTTCACTTTAGGTTAGGACAAAATTGAAACTTAAATCTGTGGCTCAGTATTTCAATGATCAATAGATAGGCTATTAGATCGGTGCCTTATTATTTACATTCAATATGAAAGCGTTTACAAGTCTATATTTTTATTGCAGTATAATTTGTTGGTATTGGTTAACGTTTCAAAACCAGCCAATTCATGTAGCTAACATTTCTAGATCATGTATTAATCTGTTCGTCGTTGCATAAACCCATCCATACCTGCTCGTGTGACCCCCCATTTGCAGATGAGTCTACCCAGAAAGCTTCCGAGTATATATCATTACATCCAAGTTAGATGATCATGCATCCATGTCTGGTATTACTGTCATCTTATGCTTTTCCCATTAAACCCCATTCATACCTGCTCGTGAGATCAAATATCAGTAAACTGGATTCGTGATGGAGAGCCGTACTGTTATCTCAAAAATTTTATACATAGCTACTTGACCAAGTCTCTACATAACTTCCTCCACTGTGCAGTGCCTACATATATTGGACTAAAATTGCAGTTCATGCAAGGTAATATAATATTGTTGGCCAATGCAAACGGCTGGAGATTCAATTTGAGTGTCTTCTACAAGGATCACATGCCTTGAAGGTGCTGCTATCTTGATGAAAATATTTTCCCCCTAAATAATTCATTTGTTTCTTCTTTTCCCCTTCTATATATATATATACGGTGTAATGTAACCAACACACACATAGGAAGTTCAATTTCAAGAGGCAGAGTTCTCTAAATATGGCATCGAAGGCCTCTCCTTCACTTGCTCTCTTCATCTTCCTCAACCTCACGTTTTTCGCTCTCATCACAGCTTGGACTTCCCCATCATGCCCTTGTTCACCTCCCAAGCCAAATCCCAAACCCAATCCCATGACATGCCCAAGAGATGCCCTCAAACTTGGCGTTTGTGCAAATTTGCTTGGGCTAGTCAATGTAGTTGTGGGTTCCCCTCCTACCCTCCCATGTTGTAGCCTTTTAGAAGGCCTCGCCGATCTAGAAGCTGCTCTGTGCCTCTGCACTGCTCTTAAGGCCAATGTTCTGGGGTTGAACTTAAACATTCCAATCTCACTTAGCTTGCTGTTGAATGATTGTGGCAGAAAGAGGCCATCTGGGTTTGATTGTGCTTAATTAGCTACTTGGGTGCATCCTTTGATCATATTTGTTGCGTGTGTGTGGAAAATAAGGACGCTAGCTATATATAGGCGTCCAGCATAGTGAGATGTGGTGCTACTATTGCTAAGTGTTTGTCAACATACGAAGCAGAGCTTCTGAAACAGTTGAATATATGTTTGCTAAATATATATGTATTAATTAAGCTTGCTTGGCTATTGTGATGCATGACATTCTACGTACGTGAAGGATCCCCAAATCAATGTGTAGTGTGACTAGCCGAAAACAAGTCTTCAAGTGTAAGATTCTAGATCCGTAATTTTGATCGGGCAATCTAAGCAAGAAATTCATAAGCCCATAATATAACAAAAAATGTGCACCATATAATATATATTCACCCATTGCCAGAGAGGGCGTTCATATGTCTAGTCAATCAATGCTAAACACTATTGCAAGCCACCTCGTCTATTATCATCTATTCACGAGGGTCCATAGCAGCATAAGATAATCACCAAAACCTGCTTCATTTTCAAAGGAAACATAATTCTACATGCCGTATACTTCTGCTCTAATGGGGCAAAAACATACACAGTAAAACCAAAAAAACAAGATGGTTTACTTTTGCTTTCTCTTCTCTGTCATATCCACCATCAACTACTCCCCAATAATGTCCGCCGATCCCCACCACTTGCACTGCCAGCTAAATTCCTCGCCATCTTCTTCACATGGGCTACCATCATAATATCAAAACCCTCGTATCAATAACTATTTCTTGGTAAACTCTCTATAAATACCATCATCTTGTTACAACCCTTCACTCATCTCTCACTTAGCTAGTGTAAGTACTATAGCAAGTGTTTGATCATGGCTTCAAAGAGCTTTGCTCTCTTCCTCCTTGCCAACCTTCTCCTTTTCACAATTGGCAACGCTTGCACATGCACCAGCTGCGGCTGTGTTCCCAACCCTCCAAAGCCGAAGCCGAAGCCTTGCCCAACACCAACACCCACCGGCGCTACCTGCCCAAGAGACGCACTCAAGTTTGGAGTGTGTGCAGATGTGCTTGGCCTGGTGAACGTCAAGCTTGGATCCCCACCAACCTTGCCCTGCTGCTCTTTGCTAGAGGGGTTGGTGGACCTTGAAGCCGCCGTCTGCCTTTGCACGGCCATCAAAGCCAACATCTTGGGCATCAATCTCAACTTACCAATCTCGCTAAGTCTGCTGCTCAATGTCTGTGGCAAGTCCGTCCCCGATGGGTTCCAGTGTGCTTAAGTACCACTTGGGTGACGATTGTTGTTTGTTTCAACATCTTGGTTGAATTTTATGTTATCTTCTCGCCAATGTTTGGAAGTGTTTGAGTTCAATTATATTTCTATGATCTAATGTCAAGTTGGTCTGGTTCAATTGCTTCAAATTTATAAGATTGTTTCTTCTCTTGCTTAATGTTTTCATTGTACTCGTAGACTAATCTGAAGAATATGGTAAATTATGTTTCATGAATATATAGAGTCACTAGCTAGATCCAAAAGTATAAGAAAATAACTTGATCAACAAATATTTGATTGTTGATTGTGTAACCTAGCTAACTATCAATATTAGCTAGGGAACACGTAGATGGGAGTAGTAGTCACGGAAAATGATCTAAAACAAGTGTGTTCTCTAATTAATCAAGCTATACAGCTTTTAACATCGAGAGAGCATGAACCACATATTGAAAAGATCTACAGAGAGGGACACAAGGAAAAAGTAGCACACTCCATGTCCTAGCAAGTTGCAACAATGAAATGGCGTTACTTGGATGTTTTGTTTCAAAAAGTTGTTGATACCTCAAAACAGTACTGAATATATTCCATTGCTTCCTATCATGTTAGATTTAGCCTCAAGTGGTCGTCATCTCTAGATGATTTCCCTGAATTAGGTTAATTTTTTTTAAACCTAAGTTAATTGAGTGGTATATTATTTAGGATGTTACAATATTGTTCGTCGAAAGTTGGAGATGGAAGAGATAATGACATGATAAATGTAAGTTAATAGAAAGGCTTTATTCTATATTCCATCAGTTGGCCTTCCGATTAATAAAAGCATGTGATACCAAATAAAACCCAACTAGGGGTATACCCATGCGTTGCGTTGGGTTGTGTAGTTTTTTATATATATTAATATTAATTTTAATTACTATCTTTTATTTTAAATTTTTAATTTTATTAATCTAATTAATTATCACCATCTTCTTTTCACATTATCTATCAATCTGCAACATAAATTAAATCTATCTTTTACTAAAAAATTGCCTCATATTAAATTAAATTCTATAGCTGTAATTTAAGTAAATTTATTTATATTATATTTTACTTTAAAATAGTTACTTTTTGGAAAACTATGTTCCCTTCTAAATTTTATCTAATTTTTAAAATGTTCCCATGCATAGTGCAGGCTCCATTCTATTTTCTACTTCTAATATTTTATTATAATTTAATAAAATTAATATATTTAAAGTATAATTATTAATACTCTTGTTAGAATTAGAATTAACCCTACTTAAAAAATTAACTTTGTTTGAATTTTATATCTTTCAAAAATTTGAATCAGACATAAAATATAATATAACTCGATTTACAATTTCATAAATTTTTTATAAGCTTTGGCAGAAATTTGTATATTAGTTAAATTGGGATTTAAT
>JAVDBV010048368.1:0-24135 GCA_032619315.1 Piper longum | reverse complement strand
CAATGTCTCTGTGCCGTAGCTTCACAAGCATCATTCCACACCTATTAGCTAAAACCTTCACCAGATACAATCAGGTCAAAATATAAAGGTTAACTAAAAGAAACATGGCTAAATTTTACTGCATGATCCGTATAAGGACTTATCCCATAGGCCATAGCTGTGCCACAGATAAATAAAGTATATGATCTCAAATGTCTGAACCTCGCTAGTATTTGGACAAATGTCAGGAAATAGTGATTTTAACATAGTACCTTGGAAGAAGTTTTTGCTAGGTTTACATCTGTGAACAATCAGTGAAGTTCAGTAACACATTCCTTAGTTCTTCCCATCAACAAAATGCCACCGCTCTCTCTATCAAGCCAGTGCACCTAATTCATGAGAAAAAAAATCAGCATTGTTAATTTTACAACTGTTCAGCCACATTATGAAGTTCGAACATGAAGTGCTTAATTATATTAATTACAATTGTTAGTGGTTGTCAATTACAAGCAGGAGAGTGCCTGCTTCTTTCAGTCAGCTAGACAAACAAATGGTAAAGCCACCACAAAAGATCATGCCAGCCCTATTTGGGTTTAACAAATAGTATGAACGTAACCATCAAAATTATCAATTTTTACAAAGGTAGACATAAAAATCATCTCTTGTTTACTTACTTTTTGTCAAGAAATATAAGGTTTAAGAACTCACTAATTTAGGGCCTTCTTCGTTACCATAAGATAGCGCAGCAGCTGCCAAAGCATCCATACTATTATGAACTGGCAGATTTCCCTGCAGAAGCATACAAAACTTCTGATAAATAACAAACATACAAAAGTGACTCAATCTATGATAAATATGATAATGAAAAATAAAAGGATCATATGATCATATGACCAGTTCATAGCACTAACCTTCACTGGGACCTTGTGGCTTGTTCAGCACAAGAATAGCTGAATCCTGAAAATTTATCGGTTTTAAAAATGATTAAATTTTGCATCTCTCTTAGCTCAAGACCAGAAGTCCACAAGCAGAAGCTAGATCACAGGATAGTTGGATTATGATCCAGATGCACAATGAATAGCGAGAAGAGAATCAGTATATGGCCATGGCAAGTAAGAAACGCATGCCTTGTGCATCACAAGTCTTTGTAAGTATTCTATCTCATCAGCGTTTGGATAAAGAGTTGCAGTTGGAATAGTGTCAAATCTCTTAGATATCTTAACCTTTGCAACTGATACAGGTACATGGACTATCATGCCAGGCTCCATTACATCGTCACAAGCAACCTGCATAGCAACTTCTGGCTTTGTAAAGCAGTGTCTAGGAAGTGTGAAAATAAAAATGTCTTCTATGTAAATTAAATAGGATAGGATACTACGAACAACACAAACATTTATAATAAATTGAATAAGTGTGTGTAAGTGCAAAATCATCTATGCCAATTTTTAAAGGTTTTACCTTTCTCAGGTGTTCTCTACTAAGAAGATTCTCCCTTATTGCATATTTAGAATGTGGCGCTTCTAGTTGAACCTGTTATAAAACATATAACAGCATGTCTTCTTAATCATCTACGAGAAAAGGTCTACAAACCAAAAGCCAACATTTACCCATCAACTATAAGCAGCTCAAACATAAGTTTCAATCCCGTAAATCTTAAAAATGCAGCTCCCATTTACTCTGCCAGCACTTCCACACAAACATAACAACTGTTTTTGCCCCCCAAATCACAGAAAGATAAAAAGCGTCAGATACAAGGAATCAGATTTAACAATCACACTAGCAGCACAAAGTTTGTTGTAAAATACTCAGTTCAGTATAACTAACTCGAGAGAGCATGAACTCCAAGCGTAAACCTAATAATCCATCAATATAAAAGACTACTGCATGCACAAACCTAATCAGTCAACCTAAAAGACAACCATACACGCAAACCTAATCAGGTAATCTAAAAGACAACTGCATCATAAGTTTTTTAAATATCCACCTATTTTTTGTGAGCAGAATCAACTGTTTGCTTCCATTCTAAATTAATGCTAAGCACCTTGTACAATTTCAGAACCATTTATAATTCCCAAATGTGCATTGAACATTGAATAGCCAAACCTAATCACACAAATATTGACCAAGAGATACCAACCCTAACCTTAATCTAAAGAAAGGCCATTACTTTATCGAATTTCATAGCATACATCAACTTTCTGGGAGTAGCGTCCATTGTTTTTATGAATAGCATCGTTTGTGCTTGTGCCTTACAATTCCATATAAAAACTTCGTCATTCAAACAACTCCAGTACCATTTACCCTTCTCAATTGCAAAAGCAGCATTAAATCGCCAAAGTTTCAATCACGCAAACGTTGGGTTTATAAAACAAAATGTGATTCATAAAACAAACAATACCAATTCTTTGTTGAAGTGACTCTGAACCACGCCCGCGGCGCCGGCGGCTAAGTAGTACTTCACCCAGGAGACGGCGGTGACTCGGGAGGCTTCCGACGAAGAGGCCTGCGGGGTCTTCCCAGGGAGTGGTCCGGCGGAGAAGGGAGGGAGGGACAGGAGCTGCCGGGGCTTGGGTTCGCCGGGGCGGGCGACGATGTTGGAGACGCCGATGACGGGTTAGGCGGCGGCCGGCGGCGGTGGCCGGATTCTGGAGTATCTTCGGATGGCCGCGAGGAGGGATGGCCGGCGGCGGAGGAGATGCTCCGGCATCACCGCCGGCGGCGCCGAGGAAGGTCAAAGAATCCGTTTATGACCGGTTGGCTCAATTACCCGGATCATTTTTTTACCATTATTTTTTTTTAGAAATTTATATTAAAACATTTATATTTATAAATCAAAATGTAACATTTTGATAAAGTTTTGCGCATAAAAATAAAAATTATTTAGTATCCACTTTAATGGTCTTAACTAAAATTATACTCTTAATTTAGGCCGTTTAAGAAGTCACGACAGTATTTAACTATTTTTTAAAAAAAATCAATCTAATTTGTCTATGTGATGTATGATATACCAGTTAATATTAAAAAAATTAAATTGCATGTGTAAATTTTAATTTTTTTAATAAAATATCGAGTTGAAATTAAGCCAAACTAATGCTTTATTTATCTTTCACTTAAATTTAAATTGGTTTTTTCTTTTTTTCTTAAAAATAAAAATTGATATAATCGTATTTACAAGTAGGGGTATAAACGAGTCAAGCTGAGTCAAGTAGTAGTGTGCTTGAGTTTGGCTCGATATAAAATAAGTCGAGCCGAACTTTAATGTAAATAAGCCGAGCTTTAATATAAACGAGCCGAGCCGAGCTTATTCAAAGTTGATAGTATTTGCGTTTGGTTCAAGCCGAGTTAGAGCCTAGTTTTAGTCGAGCTTGAGCTTAGCAAATATTTTTGTGCTCACTTATATAAGATCAAATTTTTTTTTAAACATTATATAAGTTCAATGTGACCTCAATAATATTTACAAGTCGAGCTGAACCGAATATTTTTTCGAATTTGAACGTATTAAATTCGAGTTTTGAGCTGAGCCGAGCTGAACATTCCTTTACTCAAGCTCTGTTCATTGTTCAACGAGCTTATCTATTTCGAACCAAGTATTTTTTCGAGCACAAAATTAATGAGCACGAGTACAAATCGAGCCGAGCCAAATACAAAAAAAACTCTAGAGTAGACTTAGGCTCGATTATACCCTAAGTAAGTTTTAAAAAAAAAAATCGTTTGTCACGTGTGAGAAGAAAAGCACGTGTGGAATCAAATTATTGATATAAATTTCGTCAAAGAAAAGCGTTGAAAAATTATCTTCTAAAAAGACTTTATTACCCCGCCCAACGTATGAATATTTAATATAAATAAAATTTTATCTGCCAAACAAATAAATCAATAGTCACGCACGATCATGCTACAAATTAAATAGTCCAACTATTTATTAAAGTAAAATTTCTATATAGTTGATTACTTAAATTGAAATTTTTATTTATAATTTATGGATCAAAATAAAAACCTAATATATATTTAAAATTTATAATTACTTTTATAATACGAAGGATCTCAACTAAAAAATATTAAATACTTTTATATAATTTATTTTTACCTCAACATCCATTTTTTATCTTTTTGAAATAAAATGCTTATTCATAAATTTATTAACTTGTACTTGCAATTAATCAATTTATAAAAATATTAATTAATTTTGAAAATATAAATTATTTTTTGATAACCTGAAGAAAATATTGGCACACATAATATAAAATGATGGTAAATAAAAATTGATACAAAAATTTAAAGGCTAGTCCATAAGTTAATTTCTTAAATATTAATTTATTATTTTATTAAGTGTATTTTTTTATTGTAATAGAATTTATTAAAATTTATTACTCATTATATTTTAACAATTATATTGACAATGTAAATTTAATATTGGATATAAGAGATAATTAAATTACCTAGCAAGATATTAAATATTTGACTAAAGTTGACTAGATCTAAATAAACGAAAAAAATAATTATAAATTTTTGGTATATAGATTTTTAAATTATAAATAATATTCATGATTTCTTGCATCCTTAAATGTATATATGTAAATTTTATTATTTTTTTCGGAAAAAAAGAAAATTATATATATTTTTTAAATGAAGGGTATTTATGGAAATTCACATAACAGCCACCATCTCCGACAACCCCTACAAAACCCTCGAAAAAGACCGCCACCCTCGTTCCCTTCTTCTTCTCCGGCGACCACATCCCCGACAAAACAAGCACCTTTCCTGCGTCCAAACAAACGCGGCACCTCAAAATATCTCCAAAGGTCGCATCTTTCCTTCAAATACAGGTACCCCCATTCCCATTTGCTCACGTTTTCTCCCTCTTCTCCTTCGTAGTTATCTCTCGTTGCTTCTCTCCCGGATCGCCTCTTGCTGATCTTGTTAAGCAAGGATTGATGGATTTCGAATCGGAATCGCAGAAGAAGCAGCTTTTTGACGATGTTTACGGTGTTATGATGGTGCCCAAGGAGCTGGAAGTGGAAAAGGAAGCTGGGTTTGAGCTGATGGGGCAGGTCCAGCATGCCAAGGATGCAGTGAGGGTGAGTCTTTTCATGCTTTTGTTATGTTAGTTAAGTTGTAGCTGATTTGGAGGTTTCGATACTCGTCTGTGTTGTAAAAATGCTTGCTTTGGCAATTTGAATGTTTGCTTAAGTTGTACATTTGGTTGGTGGCGGAATCGTGTTTGTTACTTATGGCTAAAGATACAAACGGTGCTTGTTCATGACATTGCTTGTCTTTGAAGTGCAATTTAAAATTTTGTTGATTATTGATTGTTTTGGCTATATATATAAACAAGCTTCTGCATGATCTTGTTTGTGCCTGTCCTGCGATTAGTTTAGAGTTTGAGAAGGTAAGAATGTGGGTTGACTGTAAAGCAGTCATTTGCAATTTTCTAGATTGGGAACTGCGCATAATTAATATCTGGCACTGGATATAGTAAGCCATGGGCTTCAGCAGGACATCGCCTATGCCTTGGATTTACCAAAATACATATTCTCCTCATTGATTAGCAGGAATGTCTTACAGTGTTATGACTAATCTTGGGGCTTTTCTTTGACTTTGTGAAGCCTCAGTAGCTAGGACATGATGATTGTTTGAAGCACATCAATTATTTACAATTTTCATGGAAGATCTATTTATAGGTTACTAATTGATTGGGCTTGGGGTTGTCATGATGCTTAAGATCATTGCTCTTTTGCATTACTGTTCTTGTATGACAGAAATCAATGATATGATGGGCTCTAACGTAGATACTTTGTGCCGTGCTTAAATCATACTGAATTTTGTTATCTGTAGGATTTTATGAGAACAAGAGAGGCTGGAGAGTTTCTAAGTGGAGCTTTAGCAGGTGCCATGACAAAAGCTGTGTTGGCACCTTTAGAGACCATCAGGTACTTTCTCATTAATATTATCCTTCTGTACATTACCACCTATTGCCAAGGTTCTGGAATTTGTCTCAAATGGAAATGATTTCTGTTCTATTAATGATAATGGACAACATGTAACTGAGCCCATATTTTCGTTTATGGTTTAGTTAATTTTTACCTACACTTTGGCAGTGGGTGTTATTTTCACAAATCGGAACATGCAATTTAATTGGTAAAGGTATGATGGCATGGCTAGAATTTTTGTTTTTGCTTGTGTTTATCTTTGCCAAGGTATGCACAAGGTGTATGGTACCAATAATGTCAGTCTTGCAATTGTTATTAGCTACCTAATTAATATGAGACTTAAAACAGTCTGGCAGAATTTCATATGTTTGGATTGGATGCTTTGTCCATCTATTTACTTCTTGTAGAACAAGAATGGTGGTTGGTGTTGGATCGAGAAATATTGCTGGAAGCTTCATTGAGATAGTTGAACGACAAGGCTGGCAGGGGCTCTGGGCAGGAAATACCATCAACATGCTGCGGATAATTCCAACTCAGGCAATTGAGCTAGGCACATTTGAATGCGTTAAGCGAACTATGATATCTGTGCAAGAAAAGTGGAGTCAGAAGGATCCCCTGAAACTGCAAATTGGTGACATTAGATTCAATTTATCCTTCTCATGGATCTCTCCCGTTGCTGTTGGTGGTGCAGCTGCTGGGATTGTGAGCACGCTTGTCTGCCATCCCCTCGAAGTACTCAAGGTAGAAACTTGTTAAATACTAGAGGGAAAAGGTTTGTATAGGACAAAAAAGGTTTTCCTCTGTAGTTTCTGCAGAAAAATCTTTGGTTTGATTGCGCATTGATTCTATTTGACAGGACCGCTTGACTGTGAATCATGAGATCTATCCAACCATTAGTGTTGCTGTGAAGAGGATTTACACCGATGGAGGTGTCGGTGCCTTCTATGCTGGTCTGTCGCCAACACTTATTGGCATGCTTCCATACAGTACATGTTTTTATTTCATGTACGAGACAATTAAGAGCTCTTATTGTCAAGCAAAGAAAAAAAAAGCCCTTAACCGCGCTGAAATGCTTCTAGTTGGAGCTCTTTCTGGTAAGGCATTTATGCATTCCTCTCTTATTCCTTGTGCTGTATTTGATGCTGTGTATGCCGTATGTATTCCTGTTTAATTGTTATTCACGTTCCTAAGATGAATGACTTTGAATTAGAAATGAAGAGAATCGTCAATTGTTCTCACAAGACAGATGCGTTTAATTAATTTCTTCTAGAAATATGTAAGAAGTCATATTGGCATCAGATAATGTGTTTGCTGTCCATTCTTTTTGTCTTTACTTTCTTGATGGTTCATCTTCTTCTTCGAAGACTGATGTAATTCTTGCTTCTCATGCGACCCGTATTAACTGCAAACTTAGATCAGTCCATGTTTATCATTTAAAACTTGTGCTATACAGGTTTCACTGCAAGTACAATCAGCTTTCCATTAGAAGTGGCGAGAAAGAGACTTATGGTTGGCTCACTTCGAGGAAAGTACCCTGGCCACATGGCGGCGGCATTATCAGAAGTTATTAAAGAAGAAGGATTGAAGGGTCTGTATAGAGGATGGGCTGCTAGTTGCCTGAAAGTGATGCCATCTTCTGGGATTACATGGATGTTCTATGAAGCATGGAAGGATATTCTGCTGGTTGAGAGACGCCTTGCCTGAGGCACATATTAATTGATTTTTTTCATTGCTCCTTTTATCAAAAGTGGGATCAGCTTTTGTTGGCTGCTCACGTATTTATCTCCTGTGGGCACCTAGGTAAAGTTTCTCTCTGATTAATTCTTCCTCTCTAAGTTACGATCAATAATTTTTCCCATAAACCCAATAATTTGGATACACGAATATTGACCGTGACTTCTGGAAAAAATTATCTTCTGTCTAAAAAAAAAAGCTTTTCAGGTCAGCAGGAAGGGGCAATATCTTTGTTCTGAGAATGTAAATTTCCATTCTCTATGGCTCAAGTTGCTCAAAAAGACCATAATTTAATGGCTTTATCAACAACCCAATTGAGAATGAATCTTAGATCTCAATTCTATGTATTGTAAACAGGCCAAGGATCTTATAAGAGTCTCAGAACACCTGCCTTCTTGCCATATGAAGAGTCACTAGCAGCCGTTTGTGGTTTGCTTTGATGAGCATATGTGGTGCAAAAAACAAAAACGCAATCCAAAGATCACCTAATTGATTGGATCTAAGTTAAAAGTTAACGAGCAATGGCGAGTAGATGAGGATGAGGAGGTGTCAAAGAAGGGGTGAAAGATGGTGCAATGCGTGCGCGGACAAGTACAAAAGATTGCTACTTTAGTACTTTAAAACATATGACCATATCCACCCACCTGGCCGACCTTTGCACCTTGCCCACCTTCTTTTTCAACTTTTGACAAGGTCGGTGTGACTCCAAATCAGACCTCCATTAGCTCGTCCAAGCTTCTACTAAATGCCCTTCGTTTCTTTGTTCATTGCTTGGCATGCCACTTGTCAAATCAGACGAATGAAGGAACAAATGCTTTTCTTCGTCTCAACTTTATATTAGTTAAAGATCGCAAAAACCCAGAAAGCGACAAGCATCATGTGATGGGAAGCTCTTTGTAAGGTTGGAATTTGGTTCAGTTTTAGTGTCTAAGCAAGGACAAGATTAAACTAATGAATGATTGATCTCATTCTTTTTAGGGGTAGAATCGAGCCATGCTAGCTGAGTAAAACGTCTTGGCTTGGTTCCTTATTTTAGAGTTCGATTACATATTCCACGAAATCAATGGCCCAATGAACTATGAAGAATTTGAGCACATGACCACTAAGCTCGATTCTCCTTGAAGCTTAGAGCTTGATGGATTCAACTTTGATTAAATATTTAACTTAGTTCAATTGTTACTAATATCTTATTATTTATGTGTAATAATAACTTATATACTGTTGGAATTTTTTATACACTTTTTTTAAAAAAACGATATATTTTCTCATAGATTGAAAAGTTTAAGATAAAACACAAATTTGAACTTGGTGGAGTTATTTGGTTAAAACATGAAGTTTGAACACTCCTAATGAATTTTTAAGCTGCTCAAATTTAGCTTTTAAAAACATAATCTCATATCAAACCAAGTTTTGGCAAGCTAAATTTGAAATAAATTGAACATAAACCGAACCTGAGTGCTGCTCGGCTTGTTTACGTTCATAATTCACTCCCTGAACCAGCTCGACGTTGCCACTCTCCAATGTTATTTTGGAAAATACAAAGGTCATCAATGGACACAATTTCATGGCACTTCCTCTTCACCACTAGCCTCACTTTACTTGTAGGACTTTTGCTTTTGGCATCGATGCACAAACTCCAAAAGAAACCGTGGAGACTAGACTGTTTGATGACGTTTCAACGTGAATAAAAGGGGAGCCAATCCCACCAAGATCTTCCCCCTCCCCCTCAACTGGCCATGTAATTAGTAGGAGGATTTAGAGGGTCTTTGGCATAGATAGAGGAAACAGACATGAAGCAGTTGGTGTGGGAAGAGGAAGGAGTTTTTGCCATTGGGGGAGGAAGCCATGGAACTCTGGACAATACCGTTCATGCTAGTCACCCTTTCCCTGAAGTCTGCACCAGTGACCTTACCTTCGATTTTGGAGATGTATGCGGGATTTGCTAATTTCTTTTGGGTCTTTCTGATAGATTTTATTCATGTAGAAGCTTGTGAATCTGTGACAAACATGCTCATCTTCTTCTTTTGGGGATTTATTTGTCATCTTGTTGAAATATATTGCATGTTTCATATTAGCTAGTACTACAAGAGAGATGGAGAGTTTATTGGTCCTTTATTTTTTTGTTGAACAGGAAAACATGAGTGGGTTTTCATCTTGGAGCAGACTGCAAGGAGGCATGTGGACACAGGGAGTACTCTCCCCCAGCATTTCTGCCACTATTGACTCCCAATCTTCCATGTGTGGTATGAGAAGCTAGCCCAAAACTCAAAAATTCCATAATTCATTGCTCTCATGATCATTCATTCAACTTTTAACTGGCCGCAAATACAATTTGAAACTAATAATTGTATTGAGAAGAAGATTATTAGGAACGAGTGATGTTGGACAAGCAGAGTAGATGCACTAGTTTCTATTTAGAACTCCAAATAGTGAAATATTGATTTGGATTAGAAGAGCAGGTAAATTTTCTAACTTTTGTTAATTATGTGGTCATGTCCTTCAAAATTCCATCCAAATTTCATATCATACAGGCTCGGCCGGAAGTCCAACTTCGACCCTTAAACCGAAGAGCATAGATAGAACTCAAGACCCAAAATCTACTGCGAGTGGCTCCTCCAAGGATCTGACCGACGAAGATGATCAAGACAATGAAACAGGAACATGTGAACAGAGTGGCACCGATGCCATGATCCTCAAGAAGATGAGAAGGTGAGCTACCCATATTACATACATATGCTTTCATGAGCTAAAACGCACAAAAGCAACTTCTTGTTGCCCCTCTGAGACATGAGAATTGTTATTTGTCTTCATTGTTGTGTGACAACAGGAAGGTTTCCAATCGAGAGTCTGCTAGACGATCGAGGAGAAGAAAGCAAGACCACTTGTCTGGTCTTGAGCTACAGGTATTGGTTTGAGCACAAACTAACTCATATATAATCTTACCACATCCATAATTGAAAGATTGATGGGTAATTGAGTTCTTAAGATCTTGAACTACAACCATTCATTATCAGGTGGACCAACTAAGGGGAGAGAACGCCTCCCTGTACAAGCAGCTCACAGACGCAAGCCAACAGTTCCAAGAGGCCACAACCGACAACAGGGTGCTCAAGTCAGATGTTGAAACATTGCGAGTGAAGGTTGAGCTGTTCTCCATCTTACCATGTATTTGGAATCTTGTGATCTTGACTGTTGTTGTTGTTCTGTGTTAACATTGTTTGTTTGTTTACAGGTGAAATTGGCGCAGGAGTATATCACCAGAGGAACGGTGAACAGTGGCTTGAACCATCTCTTCCAGAGCCACCACATCTCTGCAAATCAAGCTCTCAATGGCCGGAGCAATGGGTACAGTTCGGACCATGTTACAACTGCTCCATCTCTGCAAAAGACGACCATGCCGGGGTCTGATGATCACAGCCAAGACTATGGTATGAATGATGGGGAAAACCAAAATGCAGACCAAAGCTTTTGGTGAAATCTGATGAGAAGTTTTGGACGTTTAAACGAAAGCAGGGGACATATACGCCCATGAATTCGTCTTAAAAGTATCGTAGATTTGAACGCAGTTTGATGTAGTTCTTGCGAGATCAATAAATATTTAGAAGAATGTCATCTTCTTGACATATGAAATTTTTGCCTTCTTGCTTATGCATGGAAAAATCATGTCTTCATGCCAAGGTTGATTCATATTAAGACAATCAAGTGAAAAATTAGTATACAACTAATTAAGAGAAGTATAATAAGTCTCATTGTCAATTCATATTATAGAAAGCAATGAAGTTTTGTTAATCAAATGTTCAAAACATTTTCTAATAGAACGTTGAAGGATGACACAGAAAAACGAGTTTAAACAAGTTTGTTGGCTAATCTAATTTTTCTTCATATTTACTTTTATAAACATAATTTGATCAGATAAGAATCAATTGAAAACAAATGATTTATACATTTTGTAGTCATTACAGCGTCAAATGCTTTCAAAATCGTAGCCATAAAATTCACTCGAACACAAATATAAATGTGATACAATTAACCGATGGAAAAATGGTGATTATTAAGGGTTATATCTGGGGACGGATCGAACGCAGTGCCAATTGATCGATAAAAATGAGAATTCTTGCATATTCAAAGGTAGGGGTGTAAACGAGTCAAGTCTGTTCGCGAGCTTTTTGCGTTCCGCTCGGCTCGGTTCGCATTTATTAATTTTGTATTTGAAAAAAATACTCAACTCGAAATAGATAAGCTCATAAAACAACGAGCAAAGCTTGAGCAAAGGAGTGTTCGACTCGGCTTGGCTTAAAACTCGAATTCGATGTGTTAAAACTCGAAAAAATATTCGACTCGGCTCGGCTCGGCTTGTAAATATTAATGAGGTCACATTAAACTTATATAGTTTTCAAAAAAAATTTGATCCTATATAAGTCAAGCACATAAACATTAGCTCAGCTCGAGTTCGACTTGAATTAAAGACCAAACACCATAAATTTTGAATAAGTTCAACTCGGCTCATTTACATTAAAGTTCGGCTCGGCTCGTTTTATATAAAGTCAAACTCAAGCACACCCCTGTTCGGCTCAGCCCGGCTTGTTTACACGCTATTCAAAGTATGATGGTATTCATTGTAGCCCAATATACTTTTTAAATTAAATAATTGCAGGGAATATAGCTATTAAAGTAATATAAATGATGATTTGTACAACATTACACATGAAATACCGGTTTTAAAAATAAACACCGTTATAATGGCGTTGATTTTTTAAGTTATGTTTTTATGACAAAGAAAGAAGTCCTCTTCATGTTCCACTAATTTATATATTTTTTAAATTAATGTTGACGATTACAATTTAGAGTTAGTAAATAATTTTTAATTCTTAGATTTCCCTACTTTTATTATGCTTTGTAAATTCAATTAACTTTTTAAAGAGTTTATACAATATAAATTAAAAAATATTCCAGATGAAATAAATTAATTCATTGTGGTTGTTTTTCAATTTTATGGTATTTATGTGTATTTATATTAATTTTAATTCAAATAGAATTATATTTTTTAAGGTTTCCTTGCTAATAATCATTAATAATTATAAAAATAAAAAATTAAATATATATATATATATATATATGTAATAACTTATGATATTACTATGAAGACGGAATTTAATTATTACATGAGAGTTGAAATGTGACAACTTTGACAAAAAGTAGGAGATCAAACAAATTAAAATATAACAAAATAAAAAAATAATTTATTATAATTTATTTTCTTATTTAATTAAAATATATCTCTAAAATCAAAGTCTATTTTTAAAATATCGAATTATTAGAATCCGTCTAATTATTAATAACAATGAATCTATAAAATAACAATCTACTTATAACAATGGTCGCATAAGGTGCGACATCTTACTTATATAGTTAATGATAAAGAATAATAGAAAATACATTGATGTAAATGAATAAATTAATAATTAACTGTTAACAATTAAATTAAGTAAAAGCTAGATAATTTTTTTAGGTTATATTTTTTAAGGTTAATGGGGAAACATGAGCGATATATTTTATGCGCGCCACCTCTATGTTAACCGTTGAATCTTCATTGTGTTAAAATCAACCGAAGCCCAAACCCACCTTTTTCTCTCCCGCCATTGAAGAAGCAGCGGCTCGCACCAACGGCAAGCGCCTTCCCCTCGGCCGAGCTCCGGCGAGATTCGCGAAACTATGTTTTTTTTTTTTTTTCTTATCCGGCATTTGTGTGATGACAAGTATCTTCTCCACATTAAGTGGCACTAGAACTGGTTTTTTTGTAATTACATTTTATTTTTAAATGTGTTTTGAGTAGGTAAATAACGTTATATATTATATTATATTATATTATCGAGTCGATTTCGAGTTATAACTGTGTTGAGTCGAGTTGAGCACGGTCATTCTCAAACTCGATTTGTAAGATTCGAATTCGAGATCGAATATTTAAATGTTAAATTTTGAGTCGAGCTAAACTTTAAATACTCACCCAACCTCTCTTTAGAAGAGGCCTTAAAAGGGAAAGAAGTTGCCCATTGGCCACTCCACGGATGAATGCCCATTTTTGTACAAGGAGTTGTTGGGGTAGCTGGATTGGAGAACCAGAACTCGTTCTATTCGATATTTATTTCCGTAGAGCAGTACTTAGGCAAAAGAGAAAGACCTTAGGGGCGGAAGGAACAGCCGAAACCGATAATCCCCCACCTCTTTTCGCAAGAACAACGAATCTCCAAATCTAAAGAAGATTTAGCCCTTTTTTTGGCCTTTTAAAGGAAGTTTTGCTAAGTAGCAGCTCCTCCCTTCTATTCCTCGATCTGCTATCTCCCAAGAGAGGTGGATGGGACTCTATTTCAAGGCTTCAGGTCGAGTCCCCCTCCCTTCAATAATGTCGAAAGATCACAAGAGTGAGCTAGTTTACTTAATTAGTAGCCTTTGAGCTAGTTTACTTAATTAGTAGCCTTTGTGGGCAATGGTGATTACGAAGCTTGAGAGACGAAAAGTTTGTCCTTGCTTCAGGCAGGTAAGATGTAGTGAAGGGGAACTGACTGGTTTTGGGCATTCGGGTACTGGAGGGTCGACTGGATTTTATGACATTAAGCATAATTTTGCCATGGCATTGACGTTGAATAAGATGTCCCTTGACGACATGTCCAGAAGAATAATCCAATTTGTCTGTTGGAGCTTGGAGTCCCTGTGCCAGAGGAGTTCTCTCGATCCAAGGAGTTGGGTCCTGACATGCAGCTTGGATATGAACTTAGTCCGTGAATGCGAAATGTTCTTTTTTTCTTTTAGTAGCAAGATGTGCTCTAATACCCAATAGATTGAAGAGATGGTGAAGTCCCTGTAATTGGCAATGGCCAAAGATACCGTGCTACAGGTAGGCATGTTCTACTCATGCAAGAAAGTCACCATACTGGCATAATTGCACTATCTGACACCCCCTATTTTAGGCAAATATATCCTGAAATTCTGTATTTATAGCAGCTGCTCGTTTTATTGGCTAACATTTTTGTTGTTACATGTAGAGGTGAACTTCTTCTGTAGATTTCATCTGGGTATAAGCTTGAGCATAACAGGTTCAACACCACACTCAGGTAACTTTGCGATGATAACAACAATGGAGACTAACAATAAAACATTCCCCATCTAGTGATTTTCTAGATATGTTGGTCAATCGATAACAACCGATGAGCTAATGGGATTGCAGAATGCATGCTTAGATGTGTTCAACACGGAAACAGGGTGGGCGTTTCGTCTCTTCGACACTTGTTATCAGTTACGACAAGCTTGCTCATTTTCTCTTCACACCATAGCAGCTGCTCCTTGCTAATTCTCACCATCCTCAGCACTCTTGCAATTACTCTTGCGTCAACGAGTCCAAACAAGAGCTCTACTTCTTCCATAGATGCTGGCCAAGATTTCTCTTTCCACCCTTTTTTCTTCCGCCAAAGCTCTTTCAATTTCATCTGCTTCTGCAACCTCAGAGGTAAAAGAAGTGTGTAATTTGCAGCATTCAACTGACATACATAAATTCAGGCAAAAGGCGTAAAGTTTGTGGTTTAATTATTGCATTGAGATTGAATGAGTCATTATACATAAATGGTAAAAAAGAGAGCCATTTTAGCAACCTGGTTAGCAGCCAACAAGTTTAAAAACGATGAAACATTTTTAGTTAAAAAATCAAATAAAAAAAAAGACATCAAAACAAGTCTATACTGTCCCTGTATAATACAATCATCTTATTTTTACCTTATCCAGGGATGCCTGAAAAAGCTGAAGAGTGCTTGCAACCTTATTTGTTCCTAACAAGTTAAGAACACCAGCATTTCTTTTCTTGTCCATCTTCACAAATAGGTAGAACGTCAAAATCGAGCTTTCCATTATTCTACATAGATCACTGGCAAGGACAGAAGAGCCTAAATACTCTTCAACTTGGTTCTCTTCTACATCCTCTTTCACCTCTATACCTAAATTAATGAAATAGTGTCATTAAGCAAAATTAGCAGCATAAATCAAACTAAAATTTCTACAAAATTCTCAGTGATTCAATCTCAACAAAGTTAAACACTGCAGTGAGATAATAAACTTAATGGTGGAAGACTCATATCATGTACATAAGCCCCTTCTACAATAAACTATCCCACTTCTTGTTATTACCAATTAATCTGGTTCAAGAAAATATTTAGACTTCTACAATCTTATTTGACAATTCCCATCTCATAATCATGCCAACCAAATGAGTTGTGTTTTGCAACATTCCATGTACATCATTCTCTACAATTTTCTTGAAGATTTACCTTATTTCCACCATTTTATCACCTAGTTTTCACAAATAAAGAGAATTTGTCTTCATATGATAAAAATATAAACATCTACATATATAACATACATCACAAGAAGCTATATATATAACATAGCCTCAAGGAAACAGTGAATTACCACTACCCATTAAAAAATGGTATTTGTTAGCTTAAAGGTATAAAAAATTACCTCGAAAATAAGGAACATGAAGCAGCTTAGGCATAGATTTTCTAGTGCGAGCATAAATTTCCACCCTGTTTCCCTGTTCAAAGGGTTCGTTCTCTATATACCTCTGCAGCAGCACATGAAACTGCTGGAATTGTTGAGCAGCATAACCATAACAGCTAATATCGTCAGGATCAGAGGCAATAATCTGACACAATTGCATGTACTGGCTGTGGAGAGCCTCCCAACTCAGGCATACATGTGCTACATATGCTGTTTCGAGATCATAATACGAGTCCTGATGCAGTTGCAGTTGCTGTTGCTGTTGCAAGTGTTCACCATCATCATCAAGCTCTCCTCTCCTCTTAAGGGATAGGTTGCGAAATGCGGATGTTAGTTTCTTTGATGAAGATTTAGGTGATGGTGTTGTTGGATACCAAGAAGCTGCATTAGGAAAATCAGCCAACAGGATTATGAGAAATTTATCTATTTTTGCAACAATAAGCCGAAAAGATGGAGGCCAAAGAAATGCATGGGGATTAGGAAATTCATATAACCTCATACCAAACAGAATCCAGTTTTAAGACTGACTCTGTGATGGTCAAAGTTCAAAAATTAAATGTTTGCTCAATGGAGTAGCATGCTACCTTCACACTCTTAGTATTTAGTAATGACATGAATTGAGCACTTGAAAAAATAACAATTTAAGCAAGTCCAACCATCTTCTCTAATAAAGTTGCCTTCTTACAATAGTCATTGTCACTTTGGAACAATGCCACTTCCTGATCTACCAAAAATGGAAATGGGCTTTATCTTTTTCATCTTAGCATGACTCAATTAAACAAATAGTGATCAGTTTACAACCTAAGACTAAAATATCACATTTTAAGAAGCAGATAGAGAACAACAGCAAACAGTGACATGAATCATAGAATTGAACTGTATCGGCGACTTTTTCCTTAGTAACCTACCATGAAATTGAATAATCTGTACCTGCTTCACGCAGTGCATGAGCAATAACCTTGTCAAATGCCACCATACGCTCGCAATAGTTATCATAAAGAGCTCCAAATCCACCATGTACATGATGCTCCTCGCCTTCTGATTCTCCCAAATCACTGGAAATCGAATCATAGTCTGGGCAAGAGTCCTCAGGTATCAACACCATGCAGCTGTTCCTCCTCAGTTCTTTCAATCTTCTCTTCACCTCATTGGCAATGAAATCGTCATCATCTTCCTCACATTCCACCGCAGAATCAGCCGCATCTGATTTTGGCAATCCTTCCACACTCTCGGCTTTCACTTCTCCCTCCGAGGATCTTCCATGGGCGCCAGCCGGATCCTTTTCCTCATTCAACACTTGCGGCTTTCTGAACCTCTTCAACTTCAAGAAATTCATTTTATCCACAAAGCAACTCCGATTTAGCTTGTCAACCACCTCCTACGCCCTGAACCTAACCCAACATCAAAATGCAGACTACATCACTATTAGTGACAAATGAGCTTCAACTTCCATCACAGATCACAAAATCTCACATAGAAGTAAACGCAAAAGCATCACAGATCCATTAACAACCATGGATGCAACAAAATGATTAAAAATAATAATGACAAGAACTGAACAAACAAGACTGGCCTTATCTTCTCCACATACAAAGACATCTACTTCCACATTTCCACACACCCAGTAGCAGAATCAATCAAACTCTCATACAAACAAATGGAAAACTCGAAATGGGCAAAGACATCAACTTTCCGGACAGATCTAAACAAAGGCGGCCAAGACCCACATTCACCACGAAGAATCAAGCCATGGAAAGTTGGAAACAGCATCACAAACCCACATGCAGACGCCGACGGTGGGAGCAAAAGATGGCAGAAAACGGGCAGAGTTTGAATGGTGGCCACCAATCCTTCCAAAAGCAGTGCTGTTTGTGGTGAAGCTCAAAGTTTGAGGTTGTGAGAGAAGTAGACTAGGAGGCATTGAATGGGGGAGAGAGAATGGTAGTTTGTCAAAAGAGAGAAGACAGGTTTGGGCGGGAGGACAGAGAGAGGGAGAGCTGATGAGGGAACATCTCGGAGAGGACGCCATGCGAGCACCTCGCCAAAGCTTTTTTGAGATTTCACGTAAACGCCCCTCGTTGACTAATAAATATTCGTCATACCCAATTTAAAAATAAATTTCGTTGACTAATAAAAAAATATGTAATAATTAAATACTTTAAATATAAATTTTAATTGACTCTAATTTTAAAAATAAATCTTAATTGAAGATATATCATGATAGTTTTGTTTATAATCATTTTTAATTTTTATCATATTTTAATTAATTAAATCTATTAATTTTAATCAAATGATGATGACAGTATTATTAGATTTATCTTTTAGTTATTAATAAGAGTAGATAAATGTTATTGTTATTTTATGAAAATAAATATAAGTATTACTTGATTATTAATTTATGTACAATATGTAACTTTTACTCATTATTTTTTATAGATATTTTAACTTTGAAGGCTATCAATTTATTTTTTTAAAATATTAAAATTTAAATTATAAGAATTATACATTAATATGAATAATTGTGATATAAAGTTTATAATCATATAAAAATATACTTTTACTCTTTTAATATTAAATGAAGTTGTTCTCTTTAAAATACAATAAATTTGATACATCAACTTTAAATAGAACATTAGTCATATTTTTTCTTTATATAAATCTTAATTTTGAATCTTTTAAAAGTTTAACCCGTATTTTTTATCGGGTGTGTGCTTTACTAATCGATTAACTCATTTTTAAGAAAACAAATTAATAAATATTAAAGTGTTCCAACCAATTCAAAATAATTATTATTTGTAAATTTAAAATTTTAAATATCTAAACCCAGATAGTAAATTTTACTTAATTCTGCATTTATAGAATTTTCCATGCATTTAATTGATAAATATGCATAAGGGCATTTTAGTCATCTAAAACATAAAAAAGCGCCATTTGGGGGTTTGCACCGCGTTCAACGGCTCGGCATTCAAAGAAATGGAAAGCGCATATATTAGCATAACAATCCTCATCGATGAGACGCAATAAAGATGCTCTTCTATTGGACACCTTAATGGGCCGATGAAAAGTTTTTGGATAGTATGAGCCCAATGGGCCCATCTTTAAGAGGGAGAGTGGGCCTCGACTATTTTTGGGCCCGCATCGAACAGAAATATTCCATAGTACGGAACCGACATTTTCACGGGATTCAGATTCTGTTGACGCGACACATTGGGACCCACCACTTTTGTTAATTACGTGACTTTCGAACAAATCGTTTTTTTCTTTTTTTCTTATCTTCATAAGAATAAAGAACAGTGTCTTCAAAATAACTTCAAAAGTCTAAAAAAAAATCAAAGTAATTTTGAAGTATTTATATTGTAAGAATATGTTTACCCAAACAAGTATATATAGTGTTCTGTACCTCATTTGTATAGGAAAATATAAATCACTTAATCATAAGCAATTTAATCATACAGACAGTGTCATTGCTAACTATGCCAGGTTAAGGGCAACCCTGCTAACCTTGATGGGTTAAGGATGGTCTGATCTAAATCACTTTCCAAGTTATAAAGACAACTAAATTTGACTCAAGTAGCACACTTACCACCTTCTTTTTCGACCAACCGACAAAATGAAAAACAAAAAATCTAACCTTCAAAAAATACAATATGTCAAAATAAAAAATATATCCTTCAAAAAATTACCACTCTTCTTTTTTGACGAACCGATAAAATGAAAAGTAAAAGAACCTAACTTTTAAATAATACAATATGCCAAAATAAAAACTATATCCTTCAAAAAATATATGTCAGATAAAGAATATAACTTCTAAGAATGCAATGTGTCACACCAAAAATTATACATTTTGTCCACGCATATATTTATATTAGGTTGTTATATGCGGGTGTTTGATTAACTCAATAATATGTAAGTATACATGGTTAAATAAGTGATATAATGATAAATTTGGGTATCATCTCATAGAGATGAATTTCTTTAAAATTAATTAAAGAAAGGAAATTAAAAACCAAACAACAACAATCTATTTAAAACAACTTTAAATTAAAAAAAAAGTTATAATGATAAAACTCATTTTAGAGTCAAATCTTCCTTACCATGAGTTTAATATTCATCACATCTTACTCTTATCTTTTATTCTTTCGAATTACCCATCTAGGAGAATTATATGACATGTTAGCTCCCGCCATCTATTATTTTGCCTTATTTTCTACCTCCTATTAATACTTGATTAATCAATAAAATAACGCATTAAAATTTACCTTACAACCATATACGGTATTGTGTCTCCCGAATACAATAACAAACAAGTCAAAAGACTCGTTTTATGATGAATTATCAACGACTAGTCTAAATGATTTCTTCCTAAATCTAATTAAATTTTATGATTTAAGTAATAGGTGATCAGTCTATTCTTAACATTAAGAACATGATAATTCATGCAATGTAATTAAATAAAAGAGTGAGACGTTAAAATGAATTTAATTAAACCATGTAACACCCAAAAATAACTCGGGTATTTTGTCTCGAAATAAGTCTTAAATATTATTAAATTAAGATAATTTAATAATATTTATAGATTCTTAATTATATATTTTATGGATTGACTTTTCATGTTTCGAATGTGGAGTATGTATGTATTTATGACTTATGACTTCTCATATTTCGAGTAGGTAATTATGATTTATGGTTTTTCATGTTTCGAATGTATATTGATGACTTATGACCTTTTATGCTTGTTTTTATGTACATATAAGCATATCTTTCTCAACAAAGAAGGGAGAGCTTCGGTGTGTGATGTGTGTTTTCGGTATATGAGTATGTGTGCCTTTTTGTTTGATATGAGCATTATTTTTTAATGTGTTATGTGTGCTCTTTGATTGTACTCGTGTGTTTGTGATTTTCAATAAGTGTACTCCACGAGCAGGCATGTGCCAGTCGAAGTCGCCAACAACCATGCTATGCAAGTAGCATGTGTCAGTTGTAAGTCGAAAACTTGACAACCATATGTGCCAATCGTAAGTCAGAAATCTGACAGCCATGTTCGTAAGTGGGTATGGAAGATAGTGAATGAGATAGTGAATGAGAAAGTAAATGAGAAAGTGAATGAGAGAGTGATATGATGAGGCATGTTACCGTCGACTAGATTCCGGTGCATGTATGTATGTATGCATATATGTTTGTCTATGTATGTATGTATTGATTGACTATGTATGTATGTATGTTTGTGTCAATGTATGTATGCTCTCTGAATGATTTTTATTGGGTTGACTGATTTGTATTGTGATTGATTATTGAGTGGTTATGATTATTCTTTTGAAATTGATTCCATTTAGTAGTAGTTAAATAGGGGGTACGGTGAACTGACTCATCGGCCAATAGAACTACATCGAGCTTGATCCCGACATGGGTATATAGGCCAATCAAAATTGTTTGATTACAGCTCATCTAAGATAGAATAAAAATAGGATAGTAAGGTTAGTAGTAGTTAAATTATGTTTAACTACTAAGATTTTTGGGATATTACACATGTTAAGTTCTATTCTTCCATAAAATGAAATAAAAGATTACTCAATAATAAAAATAGAAAATATTATAAAGAAGAAACTACTTTTTATTATAAATAAAAAATTACAAAAAGTAAAATTATTTCTAAACCAAGAGTTCACCCCTCTTTCTTTTTCTTTTAAACAACAAATAACCACTTTTTATATAGAAGCTGAGATACCAATGAGTGAGATGAAGGACTTCACTACTCAATGTAGTCTAATTATGTATGATGTCCATCCAAGTTCTTAACTCCTCAATTTATACAAATATAGCAAAAGTTATATACATTCATCCTTATCGAGCTTTACCAACACTATAAATTATAGTCATTAATAGCATAGTCCAATGTCATGACTAACAATTCTTAAGCTTCTTTGTTTTTAATATTTTTATGCATTAAAATCCAAAATTAAACATATCTAATAAATATTAATTAACTAAAAAAATAAAATACAATATCGCCTAATTAATAATATTTATATTTAAGATTTATAAAATCCCATTAAAAATATGGGTAAAGATTATATACTTTAAACGCTTAACACCGAGACACATATAAATTTTTTTTTAAAAATCTACATTATGGATATTTAAAACTAAATTAATAATTAATTATTTATAAATGAGGTTTATATATTAATTTAGTATGAATATCTTAAACATTGACGTCATATTTATCAATTTTATATACTTTAACTCTTAAATATCACACTTATCAAATTTGTATATTATCATATGTTTATCATTTTTTCATAACTTTATATAATTTTACGTGAATATTGTATTTATTATTTATTTATAAAAAGAAGACGATCAATAAGAATAGAGATTTATATATACAATATTTTGAGTTTATGATTATTAACTGATTTATATATGTATAATAAGTTGATTATAAAGATGAAATAATAAAGGCAAATAGGGGACAATATTCTAGAAGTCTCTATTAAAACCCGCAAAGCCAATTACCGGGAAAAAATATAAGCACCGATGTTCAAACCCCTACGGTCCAATCCCATCTCCCTCTCCCGGCCACCACCGCCACCGCCGGACCTCGCCGGCGTCCTCTCCCGATGGCGGCGCCGTCGCCCCCGTCAAGCAGGCCCACGCCCTCGCCCTCGCCCTCACCGGCGGCCCCACAACGTCATGATCCTGGCCCTGGCCACCAGCTGGCGCCGCCCTCTTCCTGCATGAAGGCAGCCCGCGTCCGAGCGAACAATTTCACCTCCCCCCTCATCTTCATTGCCTGCGCCGACCTCCGGCGTTTTTCCCGCGGTGTGATGGCGCAATCGATGGTATTTCTATTTCGATCCGGGTTGGACTGGGATTGGATATTGCGTGCATTCTTTGATTAGTTTCTAATCTAAATGTGGGGAGTTGGGTGTTGCACGGAAGATGTTCGACGAAATTTCTGAGCGGCGTCGGGATTTGGTGTCGTGGAGTTCGATGATTTCGGAGTATTCGCGGATGGGTTTGAGAGGGGGCGGTGGGGATGTTTCGTGGGATGATGGTGGCTGGTTCCAGCCTAATGGGATGACTCTTGTTAGTGTTCTTGGGGCGTGTGGGGACCTGTGCGATTTGGAGATGGGGAGGTGGATTGAGGGGTTCGTGGAGGCATCTGGGATGGTGGTGAATTCTTATATTGGGTCATCATTGATTGACATGTATGGGAAGTGTGGTGATCTGCAGTCGGCAAGGCAGGTGTTTGAAAAATTGGGGAGGAAGGATATGGTTGTCTGGAATGCTATGATCACAGGGTAAGCTCCTCTCTTCATATTTTATGCTAGTTGTTGAGTTAGTTTCAATAGGTGATTTTTTTAAAAAAAAATCGTGTTAGGTTATAGATATTTCCTATTAATTTGTTTGTTTCAAGAGAATTTGATTGCATGATGCAACCTACATTAAGTTTGGGGCAAACGTTGGCTGAGATTTTAGATTAGGGTTGTATGGTTGGCATGAAAGTAGTATAAATGAAGTAAAAATTTTAAAATATTCTACTTTACTAAAAGTAGATATATTTACTATATTATAAGTAATATTAAATAAATCATTTTGTGTTCAAATTAAGTATGGTTACATCTAGGTGGGAGTATAAAATAATCATGAATACTTCTAAGCGGGGTCCCCATGTGCAATTAATTTCCCCCCTTTTTCTTATCTCTTAAGGGGAAATTTTTTGGATATGGGAGAACACATAAGTAACCTACTTGATAATGATCATGATTAATTTCAATACAAAATGCAATAAACGTGCCAATTTCTTTTTAGAAATATTTTACATATACACTATTTTTAGAATGGTTGACCTTTTAAAGTTTTCATGTCATTTACATCTACTTCATGCTAACCAAACAAAACCTTTAAAAAATGGTTTTATTCACAGGTACACTCAAAATGGATTGGC
>JAVDBV010048367.1:0-36411 GCA_032619315.1 Piper longum | reverse complement strand
TATATATATATATATATATATATATATATATATAACACCATTTGGATGGTATATCAAAATTTTCAAATTGCAAAGGCCTTGTGGTATTTTGGTGAGGTTGGTGTGAAACTTAAAATGAATGACTAGGAAGCTAGAGAATGAAGTAAATGATCTAAAATCTTAACGAGGACTGTTAATTTCAAATTTCAGAGTTCTTGTTCCCTTGGACTCGTACAAACGCTCCTACAAATAATTGACTCTTTTGAAAACTAAAGAATGCTATAAAAATAGAAATAAATTTTGATTCTTCCCTTTATTACACAAAAAAATCGAGTCCCTTCACATTTTATGCGACGGAACCTGAATTTTGCATGCATGGTAATTTTCTCAATAGTGTGTAAAACAGTTACTAACTTGCTATTAATTATGTCAATGTACATCTCTTTCCCTCTTCAATTTACAAGGACAACTTTAATAGTTTATATTTGTATAATGAATTCACGAATCAAAATTAGCTATGATTTTTATCATAAACTAACTTAGACCCGAGCAATGTGCTGGCCATGTTTGATAAACTTTTTAAAATTTTATTAATAAATAAATAAATAATATGTAACATTAAAAATCCATTTTAAATAAAATATGATAAATAAATATATAATAATTTTACAATTTCAAAATTTAGTAAAAAAACATGTACAAATTCTTTGTTGAAAATTCTTAACATATATCATTTTGTCAAGGTTAAAATTAAATATATACATTAATGCCCAATTTAAATTGTCTCGCACTAAAAATATTCAAACTTTCAAGTGGCCATCAATTTTTAATCACAAAAACTTTACCTAAATATTATGTAATTAATTAATATTATACATTAATTTTTTATTATTTTCATTATACAATATATTTTAATCTAATTAATAATACATGAAAAAAATATAAAGTAATTTTAAATGCAAATATCAGTAAATATTTAATTTTAAACACAAATTTTCCAAACATGTTTACGAACTTCTTGCTCATGGGATTAATTTGAAATAATAAAAAGCAAAACTTATATGAAGAATTTTTAAAATTAAATATTAAATATTAATATATAATTATTTTAAAATACTTGTTTTAAACCATGAAAAGTAGATATTGGTAAATGTTGAGTTTTGAAAGAGTTAGAGACCAAAATGAATAGTTTTCAATGAGTAAGAAAGGAAAGAAAAAATATTGAGGAAGATTTTAGGAGTAAGGGAGGAAAGTAAAAAGTTTTGATTGAGTAGTAAAAAAAGAGAGGGATTTGTGCCAAAATTAAAATTGTGGGAGGAGAATGACATAATTATCCTATTAGACTAGTGATAAATAGCATGTACATATAGTAAATAATCCAAAATAGAATAAATATTTAGACAAATATAATAGATAATCTAAAAGAGAATGATTAGAAAGCTTTTAATTATAGGTTCCTCTTTTATAAATAATCTAAAAATAACGGTGTAACCAACGTGCGATCGAAGACATTTATCATTATTATCATTTTTTTGACTATTAATCATTACCGCATCGTTTTGACCAATGTTAAATAATTAACCCATTATTTAACTTTGATTCAAATTATACGAGTCTTTGTCATATAAAACCCTTTCTTAAATTATAAATTTGATATTACTTAAATCATGTATTTATGCTAAACAACTATTAAGAGGATATACTAATAATATTATTTTTTATTTATAATAATTAATTTAATTATTTTTATTTTAAAAAATAGATAAAACAGTAAATCGATAAAAAGATAACGATAAAGGCTTTTATTATTATCGTTTCATGATAAAAAATACGCGGTTAAATATACCACTTTCGTATTTTAAAATAATTAAAATTTTATTTAAATATTTTATTTTAATTTAATTCGACGCAGTTGGCTAAAACCGGTAAACCGGCCGACCATCTGATTGGCCGGGCATCCGAGAAAATCGGGGGGGGGGGAGAGAAAACGCACTAACGCATTTGCTCGTCTCTCCTCTTCAAAATTTGTACAGAAGTCCTCGAATCCGGCGACCGTCGTCGTCGGCGGCGATGGAGTTGCTCCGGCGGTTTTGGCCGGAGGGCGGCGGGTCGGCCGTCTCACGCCGCCTGCTGCTGGTCCTACTCGCCTACTCCTTCTCGTCGCAGTTCCTCCCCATCGAGCCTTACCTCGTCCTCTACTTCACCTTCGTCAAACACTTTTCGAATTCTCAGGTAAATCTCTTACTCGGCGAATTCTCAAATACTGATTATTGATCCACATCAAATCTCTGCTCATACAGTATAAATTGTTTATATTCATCTCAAAATTTGAGGTCTTCATTGGTCGTCCAAATTAGCACTTTCAATCGTTGAATTGGTAAATTATGAGTGTTCATCATGATTTATGAGCGATTTATATCATCTCGATCTCCGAGTTGTTGTGTGATCGATCATATTATTTCTCCCTCTTATATATGTTTCATTTCACTCATCTCTTGGTTGCCCCTTTTGAAATCGAATTAATAGATTCAATCTACGGGTTTAAGGTGTAGTTTGACTGTGCAGATTACGCTTGATGTATACCCTATCAGTGTCTACTCGCAACTTGCATTTACCCTGCTCATGCCGCCGGCATGCTTGTATCTCTCACACAAGGTGGTCATCATACTAGGTGATTGACCGAGTCTGTAATCCGTTTGAACTACTAGATTTTTTACTATATATAGAGGCTAATGATTTTCTTTGTTTATATTCTTTGTACAGCTAACCGGAAAAAAATAAAACATCTATGTACTGTCACTAAGATATTCTTACTAGAAGAGTGTCGATTTATGGCATTTTAACTTTTTGTGGGTGTAGACTCGTTTGTAGTATGTGAAATTTGGTGTTGATTATGTTGCAGGTGCTTTTGGAATGCTTTTAACATATACCATAATATGGGCTGGGCAGTCTCTTCTTAGCATGAAGATGATGCAGGTTACTTGCTTTTCGCTGATATGGCTTTATAATTTTGTCAATAGGATGCGCTGTCTGTCTTTGTTCGTATATATCATATCAACTAGCTCTTTGCAACTGTGGTATAAATTGTGTTGTCCCAACGCCTGTTACTTCCTTCAAATTCATTCAGAAGACTTTTCAACAGTAAAGTGATCCAGCTAATATAACTATTTTGGCAATGGTGAAGAGATTATTTTAAGTTTATATGCTTCTTCACAGATTACCTGTCATTTGTCCAGGTCACATACGGTTTTGGAACAGCAACGAAGTTGGCCTTCTCTTCATATATTTTTCTTCTTGTTCCAGAAGAGGACTATCAAAAATTGGTATATTCCATTACTTTCATACGATTAAATAAGAAAATGAATAGTAAAATTCAGTATGGGATGAACTTGAGCCTGGGTTGCAATTAGCGATTACAGATATAATTATTTCTAAATGTTTACTTGATTTTTCCTTCATCTTTTATGAGGTGGTTCTGCTTTCCACTGGACTCAAATTATTTGTGAGGTCTGAGATGGAAGACATCATAG
This sequence comes from Piper longum, assembly GCA_032619315.1. Taxonomy (NCBI): domain Eukaryota; kingdom Viridiplantae; phylum Streptophyta; class Magnoliopsida; order Piperales; family Piperaceae; genus Piper; species Piper longum. The sequence goes on along the minus strand of JAVDBV010048367.1, from coordinate 32,902 downwards.
AATAGTCAGACTACTTCTGCCCTCTACATAAACCTTGTTTTAGGCTTTTGGTAACAAGTTAAATGAAATTATATGATGGTTTATCCTGCAATCATTAAAATGGTAGCTGCTAAGATTTTAGTGAAAGAGAGAAAGTGAGTTCTATTCTGAAACAGTTGGTATGCCCGAATATTTCTTGCTGTTATTTGAAATCATCCTCGTGCTGATTTTAAGGGCTAAGCTTATTACATTAATTTTCATTTAATTATTATCCCTTAAGTGCTTATGGTTTCATCATTCATTGAGACTTGTATTTGACTTGTGCACTTCTTGATTGATCTTGCAGACAAGCTTAACAACATCTACATCACTCTTAGCTTTCTTGGTTGCATCTGAACTTAGTACGTCCCTTTTTAAAGTTGACACCAGCTTCACCGTGCCATATATATCTAAATTTATAATCGTACTTGTTCATTTAGCTTGATCCTTATAACCGTTTTGGATCATTCTTTTCATTGCAGGTCAATATCTTGCACTTGAGCAAATTGATTATGCTACTTTTTTTGTCCTTACTCTTGTTCCGGTATATAAAAGTTGCATGCTTAAACAGCACTTCTATTTTTTTTTAAAAAAATACTAAATTACATGTTACTTATCTTCGGTTTATCTTGTTCTTGTAGTTGGCAATCTGCTGTTCAGTGACAATTTTGTTTCCTATGGACCGTCGTTCTGGTTTGTTTTATTTAAGCTTGGCAAGTTATCATGATCAAAGTGAGGTAACCTTTATCTTCAGATTAGTTTCTGTCATGCTTGATCAAAGCCCGTAATTGTTTATCTGAACATTAGATGTTATGAGAGTAAAAATATTGATAACAGTTTAAAAAAAAGAAATACGGATAACTAACTAAAGCAGCTGCTCTTATGAAATGCATGTGCTGCAAAAGTTCTTTTTTTTTTTTTGAAGGAAATGTTCTTTTTTAATGTTATGAAGCATCTAGATTGCCTCACCTTTATCTAGCCGATGATAGATTCTTTCAGGACTCGATCAAATTTTGTCTACTTATACCGTGAAATACCTAGATGTGGAGTTAGTACCTTTTAAACAGGACCATTCAATTAAGCTTTACCGTTTTGCTTAAATTTATGTCTACAATAAAAATTGATGTTTTGGAATCCTTTCTAGGGCTTTACTAATCAGTGCAGCTGTCATATTATTGATTGGTAGGAGTGGATTAAAATTCTTAAGAGGACGTGGCATGAGAAGGAAATAAAAGTATTATCTCTCTGGTTAGTCCGCCCCTTTTCATTGACAAACTGATACACACAAAAACCATTTATAGATTGCATATTTACGAGTATAAGATCTTGCTATTTAATAAGTCAAACCTGCATGTGGATTCAAATATATCATTTCTTTGGGGAATACCAGAAGGGCATTTTCTTGTCACATCTTTTAAATTCGTGATAGGCAATGTCTGTTGGTTCTCTTGCAGGTGGGCAGCTGCATATGCCGGTCTAAATTTGATGCAAAACTATGGCATCAATCTCTTTGATGCAATTGACCCTCAATCAAAATGGAACGGACATGTTCTTGCAGCAACTCAAGCTGCTGGAAGCCTTGGATCTTTCTGTGCTATCTATATAGAGAAGTTTGCAGCAAACTCTGGCCTGTTCATCTGTGTGCTCGGATCAGCAATTATGAGTTTATTTTGTGTGCTCATGGGAACAGGAAATATTTTCCTTGCATACTTGTCTTACATTTTGAGCTCGGGCATATACTGGTGTCTTTCCTGCCTAGTTTATGCTCGGTGTGGTCGGTTGATAGCTGACAGACATTTTATACTTCTGTTCTCCCTTAACAATTTTGCTGGCCTACTTCTTCAGACCCTACTTCAGGCGGTTCTGGTGAGTATTTTATCATATGCATTGTAAATAGCTTTGTTGTCATCATGCCTTTGGTTTTTGAGCTGAAAGATCAATTCATAATATTAATGACTCCACCAGGGAACGTAGAGACCATGAGGGGTAAGTGAGCTGCCCCCTGATAATTAATTGGGTGAAAAACTGGTAAATATGGTGGCTTTGTACTGTTCATAACCGAAGTACCCATCTTATAAAAACGTTAGATGCTTGAACTTTAAAAATCATATAAAAATTATTTACCTCCCTCTAGCTTGTGATGCAACAACTGTGTTTTATCTTTTTTCTTGATGGCAAATTACCTGTCACGTCATAGCCTGCTTTCTTTGGAGATTTATTAGATGCCATGTTGATAAAATTCGCAGGAGATTACCAGGCTCTCCATCTTTGCCCAGTACGTTTCCTTTGCAGGATTTTTCCTCTTGGCTTCAGCTATACTCATGGGGCAATGCTGCATCACTGAAGGAAAAGACGTGCTGCAGTATTCAGAAGAGGAAGCTGCACCATTAGTTACCGACGTTTGTCAAATGGAAGCAGAAAGGTGAAACTGACCGCAAAATCTGTGCTGCCATGAGTTCTCAACGGCGGCGAGAGACGGGTATGGAAAAGTAGTCTCATAGCTTTTATCAATTTTTTTTCCAAGAAAGAAAGATATATATCCGAGTCTTGGCGTTGGGTAAAATTAGGCAGACATTAATGTAAGTTATATGTACGATACAAGTCACAATTACAAGGGCATAACCTCAGAATCAGCTGGTGGTGGCTTATTAGGAGAACTTTAATTTGGCATAGTGACAAACTACATTTTTATTTGATGAGCAAGGAGATCGGTAGACAAGAATTTTTCAAGACCTTACCTACCAGCTGTCAAGATAATTGGTCAATGGATACAAAAGGTGTATCCCTTGCGAGACAAATAAAAAAAAAATGAAACAAAGGCAGTTTAGTCAATGCAAAGGAAAAGAGCAAGAGCGATCCAACTTTCATTTTTTCTTTTTGTATTTTGTTTGCGAAGATTCAATGTCTTTTACATGCATGATAGATGCACCAATTTCTGTCTTTTAACCAGAAACCCCTACTCATATTTCTAAAGCCTGGAAGCAAACCCATGCTCAAACCGATCCAAACTGAAAATATGTAGAAAGGTTTCATAAAACGAGACGGGGTTTGGTGTGGTGGATGATATGTTGTCTTTCTTTGCTGCAGCTGGTATCACTATTGAGTAGGATCTGAACAAGCCTCGCGCTATTCTTCGACTATCTGATTCTCTTACTTCTCAAAGCTAAAGGTGTTTTCTACTGTCTCTTGTTGATTCATCCACATATTAACAGATTGCTGAATCATGTAAATGAAAACCTTCTGCAAAAATCTTGGATCTCCATCTCTCGCCTTACTGCCTCCAAGTGGGTAATTGAGTCACTAGAACAGAAAACACGTTTTAGGTAAGGGACACGGCCTTTTCAGATCCTAAAACTGACGACTCAAGGAGAGCAAGTCGATTTTTTGTAAGAGCTATTTTTTCCGCTGCTATAGAAGCCTTCACCCGAACTTCTTGGACAATCTTTTCTGGCGCCTTTTCTATAAACTGCAAGTAAAGAACAAGTTCATGAAATATAAAAAAATAAAAAAGAATAGATACATATAATGGCATGCTGACAGTGCAGGGCACTCATTCGATACACTCCAATATTAATAAAACAAAGATGCGAGAAGATCCACACACTATATAATGGCACCATCTAACGGTAACCCAGCACACATTCACATTTCCGTATTTCTATAATGCTATATATAGTTTAGTAGATGTTCAAGTTTACTGCCATTCTCATTTATAAGAATACGCATGAAACTCCATTTGCTTCTCGGCTAAAGCATTATCATGGATAAACAATAGGAAACATTCTCGATAAGTGTTTTTCAAAAAGCCGTGTCACGTGTGCCCTCCAAATAATACAAGAAATGTACAAAGCAGTTTACTCCACAATCACACTTTTTTGACGATTAACTATCAGAGGATTTGACTCCAAGAAAATACACATATTACTTGATATGAAATAGACAAAAGGAGTTAAAAACTCAAAAATAATTAAGACGGATCACATTAATCAACTCAAAACTCCAATTACAATGATGGAAGAGAACATTTTAGTAACAGACTACTTTCAATTACTTTAATACACTTCATGACCATAATATAAAAGAGTGCAACTCTAAAACCATTTGAAAAATAAAATTCAATGAACTCCCTAAACTAGTATTGACGGCAAATTCATTCATTTAATTATATAGGTCTCTACGACCAAATAGAACTGAGATAAGGAATTGAAGTTTTGAAACTAAACTAACAAAATATTAATCTTGGCAAGCGGAATCCCATGAAAAGGGCCGATCAAAACCCAAAAATTCAGCATTTCAAAACAAAAAAGAAATATACCTTGGGAGAACTAAGGCGGGCAACAAGAGTATCATACTCTAACTGCATCTTTGCAAGGCGCTTGGAAAGTCGCTCAACTTCAGAAGAAATATCGACCATATCAGCAAGAGGAAGATAAGCCTCAAGTCCTTCCCCCGCAACGAGGTGGACAGATTGGTTAGCAATTTCTGCAAGGGAAACAACATGAAAATTTTACCTAAAAGAGAAAATATGATGAGGATATTTAGCTATAAACATAGCCAAGACTTCTTCGCTTGACACTTCTAATCATCTGTGATCAAATTAAAGCCCACATTAACAATCATTTCTATAAAGAAGACGAAGCCTCACCAATGGTGACAAAGAAACACTACACATGCTGACCAATTAATATAGCATACAAAATCAATGTTTTCTCAACCTTGTGAACCTCGAGAAGTTGTGTAGAATGACCAAAAGATTCAAATAAATATTACACTTGCCTGGAATAACTTCGACAAAATAAAGATGGATCAAATCAAGCCTGGCCAACGATGCCAAAACTTCCTTTTCAGCCTGCAAGCAATTAATAATACATAAATTTCCTAGGTTGAACTTGATAAATTAACTATACAAAAAATTGACACCTAAGCTAATGTACTTGGACAGCAAAAGGGCATCCGCAAAGGGGAAACTATCCATATATGGTGGTTGAAATCAGTTCAATAAACATACCGGTGTGGTCCCTCACTAATAACTAGTGAACTAATTACCAGCTCATTGTTTCGTATTATCGAGATCCGAGAAATCAGTCACTATCTGCATTCACTATATGATTGACACTTCATATAGTTGTAGCAACTACATTATTGATTTTTATCAAATAAAATTGATTTCTATCAAATAAAAAAAGAAAATGCAATCTAATTATGTATTGTGAATCACAATTGAATAGAAGAATGCCGATAAATGGAAAGGTGAGATAAAGATATCATTAAAATATCAATGATATAGGATTCCAATATGTATGGCCAATGAATCATCTCATAAAAAAAAAGCAGTTTATAAGCCACCTCTAAAACTTTTCATGTGGTCTCTGTGGACAATAATAGACCATACTTGCTAGATATTCCTAGTGTTATGAGGTTGTCTTGCTAGCATATTGAACCGTGTAATACTTTCCAGGACAACTGGAAACTGTCGACTCCATATTTGGATTTGAATCGAGAACAAGATAAATCCATAACAAAAACTATTAGTCATTTCAAGCTTCTGATGATTGCAGTACTCACAGAGATGTACTCCAAAATTTCAGGGCCTGCAACTATATATGCTGATATACGTTTTGCAGGTTCAACAGAATATTCGGCTCGAGCATTTCTAATTGATTTAGTCTGTAAACATATAAACAAACAACAAAATAAGCATTTTAACCCTAGCTGAACTGAATCAAAGGATAAATAAAGCTAACTATGATAGACAGATTTCTAATTAGATTTTTATCAAGTCTTACCAAAGCCTGAAAGTTCTCAAAATTCTTCACGGACTTTGGATCTCTAGAAAGAGAGGCTTCTGGCCAGGGAGATGACATGAGTGCTTGCTTTCTGTGAGGTAGTGCCTTGAAGCAGATATATAAAAAAAAAACACACACGCACACACAGGCAATCAATTTGAATAACTCTCTCTTTTGTCTATGTGCAAATGACTAAACATGAGATCAGAATCTAAGGAGTTAACTCACTAAGAAATCCATTTACAATTTGTTTTTTTTAATTAATACACATATCATGTCTCACAATTATTCATCAACATATTACACTTTGGTACATAGGCATATTTACCAGAGTCAGAATAATTATCTACCAAATTCACAGGAATAAAGAAAATATCCACAATCTGAACAGCCAAATAAATATGTGAGTTCTGGTTTCTGACTACCATGATATTAACTGCAGATAGCATCTGTAGAAATAGTACCTGCCAAAGTGCCTCAGTGACAAAAGGCATGAAAGGATGTAGCATCTTAAGTATGTTTTCAAAAACATATAACAAAACTGCTCGTGCTGTGGAAACAGCAACAGAGGTCTCACTATGGTATAAACGAGTTTTACTAGCTTCAATATACCTAAAAAATAAAAAGATAGTTTATACAATGGAACAAATTTAATTAACAAAAAAACTAAAATAACCCCTATATCTGTTAAACATACATAACAAACAAAACTAAGATACTCCAGTTTTAGGGACTGACAATAAACTAGATATGTGACAAGAAACAAAGGCTAAACTGTCAGCCCTCCCACCACCACACAACAAAACTGCACAAAATTCACATCAACAGGCTAGTAACTAGAAAATATAGTAGTGCATGTAGATATAAGCCAATGCTCTCTATGATCTCTGAGGTTAGTGATAAACAACTTCAATGGTTATTTAGTTGCTCCATGGAAGAAAAAAGATTTGTGGCATCATGAGAGGTTATGACTCATGACCATATCAGGATGCTACAAAAACAAAATCCATAGACGCATAAGAATCATTTGAAAGACTGAAAGAAAGGTTCAAATTCTTGATCACTTTGAGGAATGGACAAGACGAGAAATTATAAAAATTTTAAGTTATAGGTGAGATGCAGATAAAGCCATCATTCTTGACTTGCCTCTTTTCTTATCCAGGAGAAAAATTAACGAGAAGACCAAAAACATACTCTGCAAAAAACAGTATTTGAACCATTACCAGTCAGCAAAATCGGCCCAGAAAAAGTTGTATATATCTCTTCCCACATCATTAAAATAAAACTTATCGTAGCCTGCAGTGACATTGTCGACGAGTTCATGCAGTTTTGATACCTGTAAAGATAGTCAGTTGTCAGCAAATTTTAAGCTAGTAATATCTATATAGCCTGATATTATAACGAAAGACATACCACCCAACATTCAGGCAACGATAGGTTTTGCAGAGAAGTGTCACTGCTAAACTGCAAGAAAAAGAAGCAACATGCAAAATGAGATATCAAGTCACAGGTCAACAAATTATGGTAAGTCATTTGAGGATCAATAAAGCTTCATTGTTATTAGATAGATTTTATATATCCCACATCTGTGCAATAGCACAGGCTCAAAATAACAATGTTTTTTTAAAAGGCCAAAAAAAAAAACACAGTCGCGGGTACATAACATGCCTTATGTGCAAGGTCAAAGGTGCTCCATCATCATAAATCAATATTTTGAGGCCTATGTCAATTTGATGAATATGCATCTTTTAGAAGCACACAACTGTTAAGAATGCTAAATTGTTTTATGACTATCTGGCTACTTACCCTTGCAAACATACGATACTTAAAACAAAATATAGGCAGTATAATATTGAATCACCAAAGATTCTGCTTTGTTACTAGAAAGAGTATAGAAATTTATATAATTAGCTCTACAGGAAAATAAACGATTTCTTTTTTTTTTTCATCTTCTCCGTTAACTAATTGGAAGAGAGATATTTTTAGAAAATAGTATTAAACACACGATATTGTCAATTCACTTTCTTGCGTTAACAAGAATTAGAAACGGACAATTTTTTTTTTGCATTTCTGTTGTCAACCTTCTTATAAACCTACATTATTAATTTAAATCTTTGTTTAAACTAGTAGATGACAAAGAAAAAATGGCAAACCTCTAAAGCTAACAAATTTTCCCAAGAAGAAGTATCACTTCTACTGGGCATATTTTGCAACACAAACTTGCCGGCATTCCATAATTTGTTTGTGAAGGCCTTGTTTGAGATCAGCCTCTCAACAGATAGATTAAGGTCCTGGGAAGAAGGAAACAAAAAAAATATATAATTGATGGCTTTATCAAACTCATTTGGTAAAAAATTGGAAAACAGTAACACACATTCCAGAAGTAGTGTTTTATATCAATATTTCTCTCAAGAAATAAGTAGCGTAGTGCCATGAATGTGGCTGGTGACCTACTTACTCCACTGATAGAAACCTTAATTTAATAAAGGGGGAAGAGAAAGACATTTCCTATTTCTTCTTAACAATCTCCAAACAGCAGCAAGAATTACAACCTGACCAGCTGTTCCCAGAGCAAGAGTAAAACGCAATGCATCCGTCCCATATTCCTCTATAGAGTCCATAGGATCTACGACATTCCCCAGTGTTTTAGACATCTTTTGCCCCTGATGCATTAAAAGCAGACAACAAATAAAACTATTCACACTAATTGAGAGCAACCAAAATGCAACAGATCTCACTGATGTTTTTCCAATAGTCCAAAACAAATGACCAGTTAATTAAATTAGTCACATTATAGTAAACTTTAATGAGCTCACTTGTGAATCTCGAATCAGACCATGAAGATAGATGCACGAAAACGGAACTGTCCCAGTGAATTCAATTCCCATCATGACCATCCTCGCTACCCAAAAGAACAAAATATCATGTCTGTCCAACGAAAAGCAAGAACACGATTGACTCATAATAGAGAAGTTGAAATAAGGTAGCAATTGTCTGACGAGCAAAAATTTTAACTAAAAACATAAATAAACAAGAAAAGTGGGAAAGATCAATGAAAGAAAAGAAGATACAACAGTGGAATAGTATGTGTCATCTATCAAAGTTAATATTTAGACTTTCATATGAATGTCATGCATCTGACCATTTAGCTAGAAAAGCAGAAGTTGAATATGCAAACAGCCACATAAAACTACATACCCCGTTTCGAGGATTGTGGTAGGATAAAACTTTTTATAATCTTTAGCAGATACATCTGGCCAACCTAGCGTGCTGAATGGCCACAGAGCACTGGTACAAAAGAGTAAAAACTTATGAAGGTTCCAGTATAATAACCATCTGCAAGAAAGCAGTATTTCCATTTGATATAACCCCATTCTACACCCACCCCAATAATTTGGAAGCACAAGAATGAGGATTGCTAATATAACCCTAGTAAACAAAAAACTGATTACGTTCAGCATCAGCTTTTGTCGAATTATAGATACTTATCCACTATTGAGGATACATCCTTTCATCATGATGTTTAGAGCTAGTCTAGGATTTCTTAAGAGTTTATTGCATGCTCAACAGTTGACACCACTTCTTACTGGCCAGGAGTCTTTATGCTCTGAACTCCAATTCCTATAGCCATTTATTCAATACCTCCCAAGAAGTGGGGACTGTCATTCTTCCATCTGTGCCTAATCTCATAATCATTCAATGTGTGAAACTTAATCCGTAAAGCAGGCTTAACCTTCATTGAGTAATGAAGATAACAAAAAATCAAACAAAAAAGCTCCTAGATAAAAATAAGGAGGAAACTCAAGCCTCAAGTTAAAAAAAGGTATGGTTAATTTTCATCTTGTGGCTTTAAAAATTATGCAGGGTCAGTAACAAAGAATAGAAAGTAGAGACACCCATCTATTTACTACAACCTTTATGCATGCAGCTAATTATCTTAAACCATGCTTCCTACCAGCATTTAAAAACACTGGCTCCATTGACACAGTTAAAACTACATTCAAAGTTAAAGACTTTATACAATCTCGTCAGATCAAGTACTTATTTCCTCATGAGGTCTTCTGGAAAGTTGACATAATGGCAAAACCCAACTTGAGATGACACATCCATATTCATGCAGCACAATCGTAATGGTTTCATTTCATCATTAATCAGAATAAGCCTTCTTCACATCAGGTATGGGTGATGCAAGCCAGAAACAGGTGAAATGAACTTTCAGAACTAACCTTGAAAACCACGTATCAAGAACATCCGAATCCTGGTATATTTCAACACCTTTTCCATACATTTCTATAGCTTTTTCAAGTGCTTCAGCTTGATTTCTTGCAACGATGAAGTCTTCTTCACAATCTTTGCCAGTGATGTACCAGACAGGTATCCTATGTCCCCACCATAATTGTCTGCTTATGCACCAATCTTTAATATTTGACAGCCAATGTTTATATATCTAGAAACAAAACCAAGAATTGCTTGTTCAAATTCAGTCAAAAATAAAGAGAGAGAACCCACACAAACTCTAACTAGAAACAAAACAGACTTTAAAAGATATTCCTGACATGCTTTAACTTATTTCAGCTGATTTTATAAAACAATTCCACCTGGATGGAAACAATCAACATTAAATCATCAACAAGACAAAAAAAAAGTATAGAAAATAAAAGGATTAATTCTTTGGAAAAGGACATTCAAAACAGTCAAGGGATATTTGCTGGATATAATTTTTGCACTAACACAGCAACTAAATAGTATTTACAACAGCCACACACATAAAACACAAAAGGCAGAAAAGTAGTTACAAATTCTGAACAAAAAGAAAAATAAATTATAAGACAAGCAATAAAATTGTACAACCTTCTCAAATCTTTCGGGAATAATCGTCAAATCTCCTTTTTCTACTGCTTGAAGGGCACTCTCAGCTAAGGGCTCCATGGTTACAAACCACTGCTTGCTTACAAGTGGCTCAATTATCTTTCAAAAAATTATAAACATAAGTTCTAGAGATTGGAAGAAAATGAATTAGCATGATAAAAATCCTCATCATTTAACAGGAAATCCAAATAGAGATGTCAAACCTCTCCACCACGCTGAGATCGAGGTACTCTCAATGTGTATGCCTCTTTTTTGACGGCCAGTCCTGTCTCTTCCAGATCTGACCAGAGTTTCTTGCGGGCTTCAAAACGATCTAGTCCACTGACCATCACATTAGAAGCTTAGTCCACCTCGGATCATAAAACACCTAGCTTTAAGCAAGAGGACTACGTATCTCACCAGTACATTCCAGCAACATCATTTAACGTACCATCTTTATTCATTACATTAAGGATCGGCAGTCCCAGCTTTCTGGCAAGAAGATAGTCATTATGATCATGCCCAGGGCTTATCTTCAGAACTCCAGTTCCAAAATCCTTATCTACATGCTATAATGCATCTTAGTAACTAAGTAAAATCTCATACAAATGGCACAGCGTACAACTTAACAAACATTTTTATGAGTAAGGACTCAACATAAGTATACCAATCAACTAATTTCGGGATAGAATTGATATTAATGAGAAAATAGCAACAATAGAAAGACAACAAAGATAGAAGAAACCTTTCTTACACAAAATTCTTAAAGGGAAACACCTATTTTGAACTGTATGTCAAAGTATAATGGTAGTACAGTTTTTATAGTTAAGTGAACTTACTTTATCAGAGATTATTGGAACATGACGTCCAAATGTCATGGGCACTATTGCTTGTTTTCCAATATACATAGAATACCGTTCATCCTGGCACATCATAGCAAAACAGTTAGTGATATTCACATTTGTCCAGACTAAATATGACATCACATACTGACAAGAAGGAACAACGAAAATGGTAAGGTCATTAGTACAGGTTAGCTGGCTGATCGCTCCTTATAGATAAACTGGTCAACTGACACAAAATTTTATCAAATATAGGTTTAACAGCAGTTCCTATCTTTAGAAAATGTTGACAAATGACATTTAAACATAAACATAGGATGTCAAACTATAAAGAAAATCTTCTATATGTCAGAACAATCGAAGTCAATGAGAGCAACTAAATCTGTACAACAAAAGTATGTAATCCATTCTCACAATGTTCATCTATCACTAAATAAAAAAAACCACAATAACTTTACCTTTGGGTGCACTGCAATAGCAGTATCACCAAATAGTGTTTCCGGCCTTGTTGTTGCAATGGTCAGGAAGTCATTTCTGCATAGATAATCACAAATCTAAGAAACCATGATATACGGGAAAAATAGCAGTAAAGAAGATACCCAAAGTAACTCTGCCAATGCTCTTGCACAACCAGTTCTAATCCTGGATAAAAGAGGGTTGGCTCTAGGAAGGGCACCTAGCATTTTGCTATTTGTAATCACATGGATCCTAAATTAAGATCCATGTCCCTGACCTATTTATTAGGTAAGGTGGAAGAAAAAAAAGAAAATACTCAAGACTAGTAGACTGTTGAAGTAGTTTAATAAGCATCAAGCATCCCAAACCGCACCAATGATGATGATCAAATAAAAAACTACTCATTCACCCATAGTATAATTTAAGAGGCACCTATTTGATGATGTTTTATACCAAGCCATGCTCTTGTCCTTTATTTATTAAATGTTGGTTCAACATTGTCTTGTATAGTTATCCTCCTTCCCATGATAAATATTAATGTATTATAATTATATTAAAATGAAAGACCCAGATATAACAGCTTTGGAAAGAAGTCATAGCAATCATTCAAGTGAACAATAGTATATAAAAACCATCCGTTAGTACCACAGGTCAGCCGTTTCACCAAGTCTCAGTGTGTCGCTTCTTACTAATATTACTCCAAGCGTTTTTACGCATAGAATCAAATACTATGAGTCAAGATTCATTAAACTGAATGAGTTTGGTGGCCAATACAGTCAATATTACCTCGAACCTCCAGCAACACGATATTTGATATGATACAGATATCCTGCCTCTTCAGAATACTCTACTTCCTATAGAAGAAATACAGTAATAGATTGCAAAATGAATAAAATGCTATAAAATATTGGCATCAGGTGTTTTAGGTCATCTAACCATCTTCTCAATCCCCTCCGGAGATACTATAAAACAATGACCAAAGTTGCATCAACACAATCTCAATGACAAAAAATATTGAGGTAGACCCCAGATGCTAAATGAACTTTCTTTCTTTGGTTACATGATAATCACATTATGCTACTTTTCAATATCCATTAATTAAAAAAGGAAGAATATTGACATACCAAGTCTGATACAGCAGTTTGCAGGTTAGGAGACCAATTAACCATGTAAGATCCTGAAATTGACAAATACCAAAATGAAATAAGTAATAGAGCACAATGGTCAACTAAGAAACCACTAAATTGAAATCATCCAATCTAGCTTTCAAGTAAAGAAACCTCTTATCATTTAATCACGCACGTAATAACAAACTGCAACATATTTGTTTATAAAACCAAATATGAACTTTCACTAGCTGTACAAATACACAGCAAGAATCAAGATGTTATTCCTTTCCTATTTTTAAAAATAGGTATTTGGGTTCAATTGTACCATAATAAGCTGATTGAGTGATGACTATCTCTCCTTAAGAATACAAATAATTATAATACGAGCTTCAGATTGTATATGATAAAGTGGAGTATATTTCCATGTTTTTGCTATGATCTAATAAAGTCTTATCTGAAATAGTCATTGCAAAAGTTATTGCCAATGTAGATAATCTACCTCATATGACCGTAATAACTTGAAGCTCTCAAATTAATACCTTGATAGATTAGTCCTTTCTCGTTAAGCCGAACAAAAGCCTCCACCACAGCTTCTATAGAACAGAAACTAGAAAATTTGACAATCATATTCGTATAAAAAGCAAAGATACTTAAAATTGGAACTCTGATAACGATTGTTCTTAAATTGCAAAACATGTAAACTTAATGGCACAACCAAATCTACACCTTCTACAGAAAAAAAATTACCAGACATTCATACAAAGCAGCTTAACAGGATAGAGAAGTGTGCCTTACGACTTAGCTGCTCATCAAGAGTAAAATGTTCTCTTGTCCAATCACACGATGCACCCAACCTTTTGATCTGCCTCGTTATAGTTCCACCATATCTTTAAAAAGGGGAGGGAGGAATGCAACATGCTCAGATATCGATTTTGAAATCAAGTAAAAGTGTACTACAGATCTATTTAGTTACTAAGACTTTTCTTTATGCACATTCTCATTGATTTCTTCAATAAATGAAGATTTAGTTGGATGTGAACTATGTTTTTTTTGGCCTTTCTCAAACTGAGCCACTTCTGAAGATGATAGATTACTGGGGAGAAAAAATGCCACCAAAAGTTATAATATAGCAGAAACCCCGATAAAATGCGTGTAATGTGAAGAAAGCACAATTCAATAAGCAAGAAAATACGTATATCAAGAAAAGCATGGAAATCCACAGATTACTTTAAAATAGTAGTGGTAAAGGTGAAAAATAGACATACTTATCTTTCCACTCCCAAACACGAGCTGTAAATTCGTCCCTGGTGAGATCACTTCTTTTCATGCCTTCAGAAGCTAGCATTTTTTCAACTACAAGCTGGGAAAGGAAGAAGCAGAAATTAAAAGAGATTGGTTTTACTAATGCCAACATATAATAGTAAAAATGAAAAGACAAAATCAAGTTGCGCCTACAAAATATGGATGGACCGTAGAGAAGTGCAACGTGAAGGTGGTGCTAACCATGCAAACTAACCTGAGTAGCAATGCCAGCATGGTCAGTCCCAGGTACCCACAAAGTGGGGCGCCCCTTCATGCGTGCATACCTAACCATTATATCCTGGTGCAGTAAAAAGGAAAATTGAACAAGTAACGATTGTAATTATTACAAAGCAACTTGTTGATACCTAATAATTGGGTGTTCAAATCTCGTTTGAGAACTTTCCAGTGATACAAATTGCACAAGAGGTCGTCAACAAATGCGAAATATACCAAAAATATCGATACTGATATGTGAATCGCATTGACATTGGGGACAGCTAAAAAAAACAAAACGCACACACACACACACACACAAAGCTCCCCAACCTCGAGTGTAACAAACATAGCGTGCCCCATGTGCAAGGATCCAGTAACATTCGGTGGTGGCATAGGAATCACAAAAGGCTCGCTTCCCCGATCAAAATTGGGCTTAAAATACCCTTTTGAATCCCACCTGATACGAAGGAAGGCATTAACAACGACGCATAACACAAAGTGGAGGTCAGATTTGACATCGGAGCGCACTCCAATCAATCATAAGCAAGCCAAGAAGAAGAAGAAGGAGAAGGAGAAGAAGAAGGAGAAGGAGAAGAACGGTTACCAGTTGTAAATGCGCTCCTCGGAGGCGAAATCGAAGGACTTATCCACCTCCGGAGACGGAAACACCGCACCGTCCGGCGCAGCCATCGCTGCACCGTATTAAGAAAAAAAGGAATTTAAAGAGGTGGGGGAAGAAGAAGAAGAAGCGGTTTTGGAGAAGAAGAGGTCGTGAGGGGGGAAGAGGGAGTCGGAGGAAAAAAAAACAATGACAACAATCAGTATACCGGCGAAGAAGCGGCGGCGGAGGAAAAAAGAGGATCGGCGGGGGAAGGCGAGATGGTGAAATGTGGGGACGGAGCGAGTGGAGAAGAGGGCGGTGGAGGCGGTGAGTGCCACCATTTTCTTCCGTCTGTCTTTCCTTCTTCCTTCTACTTCTTCGACTACTTCTGCCTTTGCCCGTCGTCCTCACTATTAATAGGGATTTGGTTTGAGGGAGGAAGATAAGGCGCTTCCCCGGCTTCCTTCCTGTCACTCGTCCCCACCCACATCTGCTGTGCCCTCTCCTTCCTCCTCGTGGAGGAGGGTTGCCCCATCAACGGGCTTCAAATTCCTCACTCCATAATAATAATAATAATAATATTAATATTAATATTAATATTATTAATATTATTAATATTATTAATATTATTATTATTATTATTAATAAACTCACCATTCGAGTCTTTTTTTAAATTTAAATTATTTTTTTTTCTTTTGAAATATTTATTTAATTTGATTCCATCGGAATTAAGCAAAGCCTCCAGCTCAAACTCTGACTCCAAAGACGAGTCTATTCCTGTTTAGATTGATTCATTTTTTAAATTAAAATCATAGCTTACAAATGTTATATTTGAATCATACTTTGATTAGTTTAGTTTAGTTTAGTTTATATTTATTTATGTTATTTATTGAATTTTATATTAAATATCTCATATTTTTTTATTTCACAATACAATCTCACAATCCTCGTAATCATTCTAGTTCCAATGTTTTTTAAATATAAATTAATAAAACTAGCCACACCCCTGCCCTGGTGTTGTGCGAGGTATATTTAAAATTGATTACTAATATATATTAAGAACTTACAAAATTAAATTCAAACTTATTATGATATTATTTTTAAATAAAATAATAAATATTTATTTAATTTTAACAAAAAAATCTAGTTGTAACTAAACATTAAAAATAATTTATTTAATATGTAAAAATTTTTAATAACTAAATATAATTTATTTTTTAAAGACTTTTAATTCAAATATAATTATACTCTATTTTTTTAATAATAAATAGCAGTATATAAATAAATATATATATATATATATATAACCTGTAAAAATCTAAATTTAATTATATCCTATTAAATAACAAACTTTAATTTAATTGCATAATTATAAATATATGAAAGTTTATTAGTATTTTAAAATTCCTAATTAAGTAAAATTATAGACCAACGCTTTCCTGATAAAATAATAATGATAATAGTTTCAAATTAATTAAGTAGTAAAGAACCCATAAAATATTACGTAATCAGAATCAACTATAATGCAAAAAGAGCTAAATGCGGTAAAAATGAAAAAAGCCTTAACGCTTTAAAGTGACACAATTTTGAGTCAAGTTGCAATAGCACAAGGTCAAATTAATTTTATTTGACTTAGTGTCAAACTTCAAATCGACCTAATTTATCATGACAAATCTGGATTCAACTTTTTATCAAATCAAATGTTAAAAGCAAGAGAACATATATAATTTCGGTAAAGAATATTTCCCAAAATATATTTATTCTAAAATAAAAAAGCACAAACTCCCAACCTTTTTACGTTGATCTTTCAAAAAACTTATTTTACAAAAGTTCTAGTGCATTTGATATGAAAAATAAAAGCTGGGGCTTGCAATATTCTAATGATCCCAAACATGCGTTTTTACTTGGAAACTACATGACTCCTGGAAAGTAACTTAAGAGCGTGCAAAAAAAATACAATGCAAGTCATTAAACCTCCTTTAATACATTTTCATTGAAGTTGTCAACCATTTGCATCCCATCCTCAGAGACGATAACTGCGGAGCAGCTGCAAATAAGTGACTTTGTGTTAAAACATGCACAATATATATGTTCGACAAGCAACAAGCATGCCATGAATACAGCATAATTGGGGAGATTTGACGATTTTCAGGACCCAATCCATTCTACTACATGCCTAGCGAAGGAGGAAAGGATAATTTATATCAAAGGAACAAAATGATCAACATATAAATCATGCATACTGTAAAACAAGATTTAGATCATTGGAAAAGTTTGCTTATTATTTGGATTCAAATGACTTACCCAATGCCCGAAACAATGCCATGCTCTACTACACCATCTATTTTACTCAGGCTTTCGGCTACTTCAGCTGGGAGAAAGAACAAGGAAAATAACATTGTTGGTAGAAATTAAGGGTTCACTAAGTTTCCCTAATGTTCACCTTACAAAGGAAGTAGACAAGTAAATTGATTGTTGGTAGTATTTTTTTTTCTCACCTAGGTCCGATATAGGTGAAGTAAAAATGACATCAAGAACGTTGTGCCCTTCTCTAGTAACCAGTGGGAAGTCACCACCAGTCGGACCAGCATATCCAAGCGATGGTCTCCGCCAAACCTAAAAATTGTGAATAATGCAGAAGAACTGGAAAAATATCATATTTTCTTACCAACAGTTCTAAATCAGAAATAGTTTCATGTATGAGTTCCAGAGAAAGAAACCTCAGCATCACCTAAGAAAAGGTCATCTATTTCTTCTGCAGTTTCCATCCAATTGCCCTGAAAAAAAAGAGATATAAGAACAGCGCTGGAAGAATAGATACATGATTTTGATGCTCACCAAAAAGAAAGGAAACAACCTAGCTAGTCTACATCATATGCAACTTTCAAAAGAGTGTTATAAAAGATCATTCTTTGTACACTCAAACTAAATATTTACGATTTTCAAAAGAGTGTCACGCGAATGTAGCTGAAAACTAACAGTATTAACTAACACTGGGATGGCTCCTTCGAGATCTTTCTTATACTGCTTCTCAAGTACAATAAAGGCAACCTTCTTAGCTTCCAGCAGCACAGACTACAAAGAGCAGGATAATGCATGAGTTTTTCCAACATGAATTGCAGTTTCTATTACAAACTGGCAAAAACTTGGGAATAATTTTCCAGCTACATTTGAAGACAGATGAAATAATTCACCTTCTCCTGAATGATGGACTCTTCACCTTGCAATTTGCGACGGCCAATGACGGCGGCAAGTGTCCCCTCTTGCATAATATCAGCATCATCAAAGCTGAAGTCAATCTGTGGAACAGTAAACCAGAACAAACAACTATAGCATCTTAAACTAGTCAATTTCTCGCTTTTAGTTTCTAGGAGAGACATACACATATGATACTTTAGGGCCATCAGAAAAAAATAAAAAAAATAATACATATGCAAGTAACTGTTAAGATAACAACGATCTTTACACACTTGGAGACTAGTGGGATATTGCTCAAGAGGAACTCCTGCTTTCGCAGCTTCACTTGCGCTTGAAACAGATCTGCAGCAGATATTTTAATAAGAAGACGTTATAATGGTCTCCATACAGGTAATCTTGGAGATGACCAAAAATGAGCCTCACGTCGGGATGCCGACAACATTCTTCAGCTTGCCTTCTCGCAGTCGACGCCCCAAATGCTGTATGATCAAATGAGAAGCACGGCCAGATCCCAACCCCACAAGCATTCCATCTCTGATGTAAGTATTTGCCTACAAAAAAAACTGAACTCAAGCAGTCTACCAGTTTGTTAAGAAGATCAATGGAAATCACCCACAAGAGAAGAGTTATTTAATTCATTATCAGACATCATAGCATGTATCCGAATTTCATACGGTATCCATTACAATTATGTTACTGATATGCACAAGGGATGGGCGGGTGCAGAACAAATCGGTAATAGGTAAGGAAGAACAAAAATAAGCCAATTGAAGATCAATTGCAAACTTAAGATCGCTAATTTCGACGGCATCATAGCATAATAATGGGATAGTCAGGTAATATGATGTTAGAAAGGATTGACGAACACCTTGGAAACAACGAATACCCATCTTATCTTATACATAACGATAGAGGGGATGAAAGAACACAAGCTAACCATGCGCCCCGGTTTAGCCAAAAGGAAAAACATACAGTAAGTTTGGCCGCTTCTTCAAGGCGGGAATCGTCGGCAGTGGGGGACATGGCCGTCATCGGAGCAGCAAAAAAGCATTTCCTTTTCCTGCCCGTCGGCAAGCAGCAGCTTCTAATGCCGGCAACCGATAGACGGACATTGCCATTGACGAGGCAACGGCCATGCACAGCTCCTATCACCATTCTTCCTCCGTGGGAGATTCGGAGGGACGGCAATTAGCTCTGCTAGTTAGCCTTGTCACAACGTCTCCTAAGGATAAGGCCGGTTATATATACATTTATATATTTTCCCAAATGCATCAATTTATGCGGGTGACAATCTGTGATTCGTTCGTATATAAGCTTTGGAAAAAAAATAAGAAGAACTATACAAGCTTTTTCTGTACAAGTCCATGTTTACCGGTTATAATAAATAAACAAATAACAAGGTAAATATATACGGGAAAAGTGTTTCTCAGCCAGATGCAATGGAGGCTTTTATGCTCTTACTTTAATATTGAGTTATTTTATTACAAAGATAATCTAGATCTATTTTATTAATTTGAATAAAATTAAAATCCCCTGTAGTACCGACGACCACAACTAATAGTAGGTCCTTGTCTTGCCGCCAATTAGCCAAAGCGATAGGGCGGCCAAACATGGCGACCGCTGCTCGATTGTGCTAGCCACTCCAAGCTTGACCATAGTAGGCCACATGAGGGATGACGGTGTGTGGTAGTGCGTGACAAGGGGCGGCTAGGTTGTGTCAAGATCGGTGAGGGGGATGGCAGGTTGGGGGCAGCAAATCAAGGTTAAGGGTAGTGGGTGGGGGTGTCAACCATTTGGATTCGTCAAGATCGGCATCTAGGCATTGGCCACATCCATGGGATGGCCACACCCACATCCCGACTACATATAGGTGTTCGCGCATTTAGGGGCGGCAGATTGTGGTCAACGGTAGTGGTTGGGGGTGTCGGCATTGCACAATGCAACATCGGTCAAAACTAGTGGGACTTAGCCGGCAGCGACTAGCTCTTACAGCGGTAGAATTTTTTTTTTTAAGGCATGACCAAATTTGGCCGTGGCTGGCCAAATATAAGGATGGTCATGTCATACATGCAGTAGCTGGGCCTAGCCGGCAAAGGCCAGATCTAGTCATGTCACACATAAGATTGTACAGAGTGAGCCGTGTGAGGGACAAGCCTTCCTTGTAATCAGATAGGGGAGGATAGCAAAAGGAAGTGGAGGGAGCAAGTGTTAGGTGGCAGGGTCGAGGGGGAGCAAGGAGAGGCAGAGGAGGGTATAAGAGGGAGTTATGGGCGGCAAGGTCAAGGGAGAGTGGGGAGGGGCAGAGCAGGGTATAAGAGGGAGTCGTGGGCGGCAAAGTCGAGGTGGAGCGAGGAAAAGTGGGGGTTGCGATGAGGGTCAAGGGGGAGCAAGGAGAAGGGGCATTTATGGTGGGGCAATGGGAGTGGTAAGACGATGGGTTAAGGGAAAGTAGGGAGGGGGACTTTTGCAACAAGGCGGTAACTAAATTAATTTAAAAAATAAAAAATAAATATAAGTCCGGTTTATAATTAGGCAGATTAGATTAAGTTTTAAGGTTAAGAACGAATTTAATCGTTTATTTATATATATATATATATATAATTAAATATTAATTAATTAATATATATTATTTGTTTTTAGAAGCGGAAAGGAAGAATGGAGACAATTGACGTAGGATGTGGTTGAGGTTAAAACATGTGTTTGGATGAGGTTCACCAAGGCAGCCCTTGAAACTTGTGAGTGCTCGATCAAGACACAAGTAGGAGAGGAATATGAGATTTCCAACAATCGCCCCTTGCCTGGTCTTCATCCTCCTTGCCCAAGCCTCTGCCCTCTACCACTTCTTGTTGGAAGAAGGAATTAAGAAACGAAGACCACCTTCCCTCCCTATGCACGGTAGTTTCTTTTCAGTCTAAGTTTTTACTTGTATAGAACAAGTTCTCAGAAATAAAGAGGTCTATAGCATGTCTGCGTCTCCGATATCTTTCGTCTTATAGATTCTCCTTTTTTAGGAGAGAAAAAGATAGGTGCTTTCTGAGTTCCTCGTCTCATCTTCTAAAGAGAAAAGGAAAAAAAAAAAAAAACCGATCATATTTTCATCATCTGGGCAGCCTCTCATCATCTAGACTATAGATTTTCTGATCTGTTTTTTGTGTGGTATACGGACTTGCCCTGTCAAATGGCAGCATTGCTCCCCTCTATCTCTCCGATCCCTACAGCATCCTCCGACGCAGCTAAGAAAACCCATTTCCTCTCACAAATTCCCAACTTACACAACTTGTCTCTCTCCAAAGGCTTTTCGAGAGTGCTAGCCACCACCAACCACATCACACTTCCTCCCCCAAAGGAAACTACTTTTTCCCTGCCCAACTGGAGAAGCGGGAAAGGTGACACTAGAGCCAAAGAGGTTGGGCTGAATGAGGCCTTGCAATGCCTGGAGTACATGTTGAGCAAAGGGCACAAGCCTGATATGTCCCAGTGTACCCAGCTCATATACGACCTGTGCAGGTTCAATAGGATTAGGAAGGCCATCAGGGTCATGGAGCTGCTGGTCACTTCGGGCTGCCCCATTGACACATCTTCCTACGCTTACCTTGTGAATCATCTCTGTAAGAGAGGCAATGTAGGACATGCGATGCAGCTTGTTGAAAAAATGGAAGAATACGGCTGCCCACCTACCACCGTTACTTACAATTCACTGGTCAGAGGCCTCTGCGTTCATGGGAATTTACAGCTTAGTTTGCAACTCTTGGATCGTTTGATAGATAAGGGCCTGATCCCCAACGTGTTCACTTACTCTTTTTTGCTTGAAGCAGCATACAAGGAAAGGGGGGTCGATCAAGCTGTGCATCTTCTCGAGGAGATTATGGCTAAAGGTGGAAAACCCAACTTGGTGAGCTACAATGTTCTGTTGACTGGGCTGTGCAAGGAAGGCAGGCTGGAAGAGGCAGTTAACCTCTTTAGGAGCTTGCCGTCCAAAGGGTTTAGTCCAAATGTTGTCAGCTATAACATCTTGTTAAGGACATTCTGCTATGATGGAAGGTGGGAAGAGGCAGAGGAGCTGTTGGCCGAGATGAGTGAGATAGGTTGTGATCCTACTATAATCACATACAACATTCTCATTGGCTCGCTTGCTCATCATGGAAGGATAGATGATGCGTTAGATGCTTTGAAAGAGATGGTGCGAAATGGTTTCAAGCCTAATGCAGCCAGTTTCAATCCCATCATCTCTTATTTCTGTAAAGAGGGAAATGTGGAGCGAGCTGTTCAATGCCTCGAGCATATGATATACAGACATTGCAACCCCAATGAAGGAACCTACAATGCAGTTGCCATCCTTTGCCACAAAGGAAAGATTCGAGAAGCTTTTGATATTTTTCTGGGCTTAGGTAGTAAGCAGAATAATTCGATGCATGAATTCTACAAGAATGTTGTCTCTAGTTTGTGTAGGAAAGGAAACACTTTTGCAGCATTCCAGCTCTTAGATGAGATGACAGTGAATGGGTTTACCCCGGATACTTACACAATCTCATCCTTGATTAGAGGATTGTGCTTGGAGGGCATGTTGGACGAGGCCATACAGATCGTTGAGGTTATGGAGGAGAATGGCAATAGACCGGATGTTGACAACTATAATGCTCTTATTCTTGGCCTGTGCAAGTCTCAAAGAAGTGATATCTCGTTGGATGTTTTTGGAACGATGATTGAAAAAGGTTATATGCCAAATGAGGTGACTTATACCATAATAGTTGAAGGAATTGCTCACGAGGAGGAAAGTGAACTGGCTGGGGAGGTTTTGCGAGAGTTGTTCGCTAGGGGTGTCATCTCGAGGAGCACCATGGAGAGGCTAACCATGCAGTATGACCTTGACTTGTAGCAACGATTGATTTCTGACACTTGAAATGATAAATTTTCACTTGTTGAGAAGCAAGGTGATCTTTTGTTGTGCTTGGTGCTACGGAGAAGAAGGGTTGGATGTTCTTATTTTGATCTAAAACGAGGAAGCTGATGCTTAATTTTAAGTGGCATTCCAAATGGCTCCTAGCTATTCTAGAAGAATGTTCCAATCTTTACAAGACAATGTCCGCAGAAAAAGAGTTTTGTGAGCATATTATTGAAAGCACGTAAGACATGTTTCTTCAACAATAGCCATGTTCTGATAGATTGGTTGGATCACACACTTCATATGATATTTTGTTCAAAAAAGAATATCTTTCTTCTGCCTTTTTTTACACAAAATGGTTCATACACGCTGTATCATCGATTTATAAATTTCAGGAACTTGCCATTCATGGTTCAAAATTTTGCACTTTGAGCTTGAGTATATTGCGAGTTTTTTATTTTCATGTCCTGATTCGATTGGCGCCTGCAAGAAAGCAGAAACGTCACTTTCTTTCGCTGAATTATTCCTGTGAAGTTTCTGTAAGATCGCTGCAAAAAAACTACTCTGACTTAGCATAATCAAAGCGATTGTAAATGCACATGAATTATTGAGTCATCACATCCTTAATTAACTTTTTATTTACAGTACCAAGCAATGTGTAGATACACATACAAATCCAAGGAGTAAAAAGCTCCAGGGGAAGGTGCATCCTTCACATAATGATACATACAACCCTACATCGGTCACAATTACGTCTCAACCAACAACAGATCATCGATTGAAAAAATGCATAAAACTACTATTCCTTCTCTAAAGGGCTGAAAATAAACGCAAGAAGAAATCCCATCAGATCGTGTCAGTGGAGAAATGGTACCCGACATGTACACCATAAATAAATAGCTATTTCATGGCATAGGAAAGGGCCAGCCTCGGATCCATGCATGAAAATGCCTACAGAAAGGAACGGAGCTCAATATCATCTAAATCGAAATTGAAAGTTTACTGGGGGTAGGTAGTTCAGGTGCATACCCAATCATAATGTTGGATAGCCTTGGATTTGAGAAATCAATTAGCAATTAACTGGAACAAAGGTTCCCAGAAATGGAACCATGAACCATCACAGAAGATAGGAAATTACTAGACAAAGTTTACCTGAAAAAAAAATTGTTTGCCCCAAAACTAGGTATTTCGGAAGTGCCTTGAGAGAAAATGATCTCCCAATGACAAGCATCTGCATGTTCACGCTTTATTAAATCATAACAACATATAGTCTGTCGGCAAGAAGCCCCTTATTTTACATATTTTGTAAGTTCTGCTCACCATATTTAATTATAGAGGATCAAATGTCTGATAGCTGATTCATAACCTTTTAAACTTGAAGATGCATCGCAAAATATGCATAATACAATTAAATTCGTGAAGGATACTTACAGAATTCCATCTGAAAATCCAGCTTGTTATCCACCAATTACATTATGAGCACGCAGGTCAGTTTGTCCCATCTCTAAAAATGAAAAGGTCAAGTAAATGATTGATTAATTGTTTTTTTTTCCCGGCTTGGTCTCATAAAAAAATGGAACTTACCAAGAATCATGCCTAAAGTTTCCCTGACCAGACAAAACACAGAGAAAATTATTACTCAAAATAAGTGAGTATCAAAATCAAGGAATACAAAAATTATCAAGATTTCCGATAGATACCCCATTGGCCTCAAGCTTGGACACAATGATGGAGAAATCGGCCAATTCGACTCGGAATTGGCCGATTTGACTTGGATCGGACGAAATCTCATTTGAAATTAGGGTCGAATCGGGAATCAGATAACGAATCGGTCGATTTACCCCGATTCCGACCGATCCTTAGCCGATTCGAAACAGGGGTAAATCGGATTCCGACCGATTTTTGTCCGATTTGGAATGGAGGTAAATTGGTCGGAACCAGTTTTAATGTATAAATGACAAAAATACCCTATAAATATGATATTAAATAAATTATTTGTGCATGGGCAAAAGTAAAATTTAAATTTTAAAAACTAAACCTATCCCCCCGTCCCGTTGGCCTCCGCCCATCTCTTGCTGCCAACCTCACCCCTCCCTTTGGCCTCGCACCTCCGTTTGCCGACCCGTGTGTCTTGACTGTGGTCCCTCCCACTCCCTTGCATCCGCCAGTGTGCCACCACTCCTTGCATCCGCCCGTCTGCCACTGCCTCTTCCAGTTGACTCCTTCCCGCCGCCACCTCCGGCCCCTTCCCACCGCCATTGGTCTACCGCCACCCCTTCCCTCCTACTCTGCTTGTAAAGTTACAATTTTTTTTTTGAAAATTTTCATGCTTATTGTTTGTTGATGCGGGTGTTGATGATGAATTTGGTGCTTATGATTTGTGATTTGGACATTATCCTGATTGAATTATACCAAAATTTGATGAATTACATGCTTGTTGAAATTGGTTCCTATGGTTGCCTCTTTTGAAATTGAGTTGATAGAGTAACCTTAATTGGTGCTGGTCTAGATGTCTTTCTAACTAAAAACCATATTGTATTGTTATTATTTTGTTTGCTAAGGAAATAATTTATGTCCAAATAAAATTGGGTATGATTTTTATTGTAAACTTTGTCATTTTTTTCCATCAATGAGCATTTTTCATTTTTGCTGAAACAATGAATTTTGCTGGTTGTTACCGTTAATGTAGATATTTGACCGATTTTTATCTGATTGAAACCAATTCGATCCAATTTATCAATTCCCTCCAAAACAAATTCCAATCCGATTTCAATTTTTACAACCATACCGTGACCATATTCCCAGCAGATACTACACTTGCCATCATCCTTAGTAGGCCTGTCCAAAACAGATTTTAAGTTGGAATTCCGTGGTCGGCCTCTTGCCCTTGACTGCTGCGGACCACATATGGATATACTGTTTGGAGCAATATCCTTGGTACTGTCTCTGTTGACATCTTCGTCCTGACATACATTACTAGCTGGAATGTCATCCTCTGCTAACATGACAGCTTTTTTCTTCGAAGAATTTATTTTTCTTCGAATAAATCATTGTAAAGCAAGTTTAGAGATTTTCGGCAGTTAGTTTGCATCGCAATACCACGCTTCTCCAATCCAATCCCACTCTTGGCATTTCTAGTCCAACGTTATAAGATGTAACAAGGTGGAATTGATACAATGCCTTCACTCGTGAGGACAATCAATGCATGCCTACGAAGGATTCCTCAAAATTCAAACATCAAATAGCTACAGCTACTCTTTCCAGGCACGCTTAATAGGAGAGTACAAGCTCTCCTTTGCTCTTCATAGCTTGAAACTTGATATGTCTGCATTGTACTGTCTTCTTCAATCTTATTTATTACAAATCCAAGGCCTTCATATACCTCCTCTTTAAAACGCAGGAACACTGTTTTTGTATACATCTGTGCCATCTGCTTTTCCATGGGCAATCTTGACTTCAACACCGGTTTATTGCGTGCTGTTTGCACATCCTCCTCATGTTATTTTTCACACCAGTTGACCACAGCCTTTTCATACCCTGCAACAGAATCCTGCATGGTTGTGCTCACATCAATACATCCATGAAAAAGAGTCAATACCTTTCCTCTATTTACAGGCAAGCATTTGTGCAAAACAAGTATCCCGCAGGTATACAGGTACCCATCTCTGGCGAGCATTATATAACATTTGAAGCTTTTCAGCATCCTTGATGTTGTACTTGCATAAGATAGACTTCCATTCTGACTCGAATTCCTCAATTGCCTCAGTCAGGCACACACATTTCGGGACTTCATCTACCACACATGATTGACAATCAGAAAATTGTTCCTGGATTTCATATAGGATTTGCCATGTAGGGAAGCAGTGATGTGTTTTGGGAAAAACTTTTGCTACAGCTACTTCCACGGCCTCGTCTTTATTCGTCATCATTGTGACTGGATGACGCCCGGACATTGCTTCCAGCCATGTCTTAAATATCCATGGGGATGAAGATTATACTAGCTCAAAAAGCAACGCACGTCCAAACAAAGTTGGCTTTGATGATGGTTCAATCTAGTGAATGAAGCAAATTGAATACTGGTACCCAGTCCAAAGTCCCGGAATCCTAAACCTGCAATATCACCAAATATCAACGCTAGCACAGTACAATTACGGGAATCCTTCTCCTACCTTTATTCAAATCAGAATTAAAAGATATTACAAACAATTCTTCACCAGACTACTTGCCGGTTGTAGACATGTAAACCCCACAACTATGTCTCTCTATCTCACTTGAGAGACCATGAGAGCAATGAGTCCTCACACTCAACCCTCAAATTGTCCCTCAATGGATCAACTTGTTATATGCAATTCACACAATCGAAAAGCAACGTGGGTTGATGAATGTAAATTGTGTAAGTACCTCAATCCTAGTCAACTGACTACTCCGGCCGTCCTCGTGAAGTCCAGTCCCACTTTAGGAACCGGATGCAACACTTCATCGTCTCCCTCTCCTGATCTCGATATATTCCTCTCCATGTGAAACTCAACACAATTCTTTTCAGTAGTATCTCTCCCACCAGCCATTCCTCTCTTCCATATAAGAGTTTGTCCTCTTATATAGAACTCCAACTCACGTGTTATCTCCAACTCCTGATAACCTCATATCTTCCATGTAATCTTTCTCCAAAAGATCACCTAAGATCCTCACCGTGTCGTCACCACTTCAGCTTGATCCCAGTCAGGCTTCATCACACAATTGAGGTTTATCTCCTCCGTGAGTTTGTTGCAACAAACTTTATCGGTAACAAGATCACATAATCTCCTTCGATTGTATATTGGCTGAATGGTCAAACCTAGGTTTGACCACAGCCCACTCACGGCCAAGTCTAGACCCCATCATGCTCCACCGCAATTGTCGCCTAAAATACCGGAATTTTGATCGGTCACATCCCCAAACCGCACACACGCTGGCCGTTATGCTCGCTCCTCGGTCCCGCTCCATTTATTGGTAGCACATGAGGCTCGGTAGTGCTTCTTTGCTCGGTAGAGCATATCGGTACGCTCGGCACTCCATGCCTCGCTTCGCCGATACACGCAATTCTTTGCTCTGTAATCTGCTTGGTCATGATGCTCGGTCACTAGCACCAGCTCCCGGCACTCGCAGCCACTACTGGTACTCGATCCCAGTAGCAACCTCCCGGCTAGCTCAACCTCACATGCTATGGAACTACTTGTCTTGAGGTTTCTCGGCACTTCAAGCAGCGTCACCATGCACTATAGTCCGATCTTTACCTGCAACTATAACGCGAATTAGCACTTGATAAGTTGATTCACTACCTAAATAGCATCGACTACCCATGTTTGGATGTGGGACGACTATAGACAACCGCCAAACCCTGGCTCTTGGCACATCCAACAGTTACACCCGTAACAACTACCATTGTCTTTACCATTGTCTTTCCCCTTCACTCTTTCCTTTGTTCCCCTTCGCTCCCCTCCACAGTGACCATACCCCCATGTGACCCCCAACAAGCTTTTCATGTAATATTAGGTGCAAATGACATTATCATCCATACACATTTAATTTATTGGATCTTAAGGTTAATAATTTAATTGTAAAAATTCGTGACAGTGTTTAAATTATCACAGACACTATCAAATAGACAAAACATGTGAAATAAACAACCAATCACCTTTATTTGTATGTATATAATATTATTTATAATGTTAATGGCATTTTTTTAAGAACAATTTTTATAATGATATAGATGTAGAGGTAGTGATAAAAATTACATTTGATTTTATTATTTTTTACATAAATAACTAGGGAAAATCTCTTAGATTTATCAAAAACATTCCCAAACAAATATTCTTAGCCAGTTTATTTATTTGTTTTCATATCATGCCATTAAACGATTGTTGGACGGGTTTATAATTAATTGGGCACAAATAAATAATGAGCGAAGAGATGCGTGGGCCTTCTTAACCCCTTGTACTGGGCCCTCTTCTCATCCGTGACCATGTCCACATAGGCCGGCGCCCGCGACGTTCTATCTCTCCGGCGACGTCCACCGGCGATGGCCGACAAGACATCGACGGCCGTCGAAGGGCCTCGGATAGAGGATGCGTCTGAGAGAGAAGGGGTCGGTGCCGGTGTGGAGGTGGAAGCCGCCTCCGAGGCGATGGCGAGGGCGATTTCGTCGCTGGTGGGTGGGGTGATTAGGGATTTCGAACACAGCGCCGAGGCTACCAGCCGGAGTCAGGAGGAGCTATCTTCCTCTCTCGATCGCCTCACCCGCGGTAAACATGTTGTGTGAGAATTTCGTTTCAATACCCCGCCTAAAAATGCCAGCTTTTAGTTCATGTACCAGAGAAAGTCTTACCCCTTTTTATGTATTCATGCACCAGAGAAGCGTAAAAGATGCGAACTTTTGGTTACGTGCATATCACATAGATGTATCCATCTGTTTTTTCTGATTTTTAAAACCTTGTATAGCGTTGCATGCTTCTTTTTATGTATTTTTTTATTTTTTTGTAAATTGAAGATTAAAAAAAATTGCTTCCTTTGCTTCATCCAGAACTTGACAAGCTGCTGGAAGATGCGCCGGTGCCATTTATAATGCAAGAGGCGACCAAAATTTCGGGAGTTCGAAAGAGAGTCTCGTCGCTGAACTTAGCTTTGAAGTCTATACAACGGCGTCTTGATAACATAGATAGGATGATTTCTCTTGGGTCTTCTGATGGTATGAGGGTATTAATTTTCTTTTTGCTGGATGTTTCAACTTCTCCCCTTCTATGGCATTGCTCAGGGGCTCATGTTTCAGTTGCTGTATAAGTTTTATAAAGGGAATCCCATTTAATCATATATGGCTGTAAAGAATGAAAACACTTCATTCAGTACGAGCAAATAAATAATTTTTTAGTGTCACAATGAATTAAGCTACCATCAACAGAAAAAAAAGTTTATTTTCAAATTCGGTAAAAATATTTGTTCACTGACGGTGCTTTTTCCTTTGAAGCTGAAGTCTTCATTTTTGTTTTTGTTTTTGTTTTGGGTTTTGGTTTTTTAAATAATCAAGTTGAATTTTGTAGCCTTGAAAGGTTCTTTAGTGCAATTCTCAAGTTATAGGTGAAATACATTGTTCAATTAGATTAGATCTGGCTGATTGATTCTCGCTATTGATGTCATATTGGTTCCCTCTGTTGTTTCTTAAACGTTTGATATTCCATCATCTGCATATCCAATGAAACTAGTTTTGTTGAAGTTGAAAAGTTATTCGCGCTTTGTTTTAGACTGACTGTCTAGTTTAAATGCACATGTTTTCATTTGACTGATCACGCTTGTGCTCATCCATGTATTGATGTTGTCTTGATAGCCTGTTTTTTACCTTTATTGGATTTCTGAGTTAAGTTTATTTTTGCAGACAAATTGAAGGATGAAGTTTCCGACTAGATCGAATCAGGACATGTATTATATATTTCCTCTTTTGGGCCGTAAATTACATGGTACTCTAATCTAACAAGTTAAAATTTTGACCCCGATATAATCCCATGCCTTGAAATTATTAACATATTTGCTTCTGTTTCTGACAGATAATGCGTCCAAATCTTTGCTGTGTACAGGGAAATTCTTCCAGCGTGTGGCAACTCAACAGAGGAGTGGACAACAAATATGTTATTCTTTTGTTGCTTTTTCGTTCGTGCAGTTTGCTCTTGAAACCAGAAAGAGGCGTCTGCTGGCTCTTCCTTTTTTCCTTCTTATTTAATTCACGAGTGCACACTGGATGTTCCTTGTTAAATTTTGCGAATGCGCTCTGTGGCTGATTGTTATTGATGTTGAATATTCTCGGTGGCTCAAATCTGATCTGCGAGATGTATGTGCTATGGTCGTGCAAAGTGGCAAAAATTGCAAACTCAACATTAAGAGAAAAAAAAAGATCGTGTTGCATGTCCTATATGTGCTGCGACTTCAAACTCATGCTCAGAACTTGAAACATCTTAATTCGGTTGGACAGCATCTTAGTTTCGCTGGCATTGTATGAAAAAAATTGATTTAAGCCCACAACTCTTGTGGTACAAAAGGGCTTTGATATCTTCTGTGGATTGTTAACATGAGTCGCTTCGGGTTTATCCTGTGCTAAAGAGGACAGATAATGACAGAAGCGTTGAAGATTTTGGAAAAGGTTTTGATACGGGTGCATTGGCCAACATTTCAATATGTTTTGTAGATGCCACAAGGATTCTATTCGAAAGAAGGGCAACCTCAAAATATGAATGTATCAGCATAAGCTTAATTTCGCACAGCATTACTTGACAAGCCAATTATCATTGTGCTCAACCTTTACATCGAAGAATGGCTTTCCTTTTATGCGACACTGAAGGAACTTGCTGTACCCTCTACGAATTTCCTGGCTCCCTTGAACCATCTCTTGTCCCCAGCCTGGGCTTTGCAAACGTACAGCTTCCCTCCGGCGACTGTGGCAGTGATAAGCTGGTGTTTGCCACCCTCGTCCCCATCGGCTGTCCTCGTCAATACAGAGATAAAGTAGTAGGGTTTCCCTCCAATTTCAGAGACGGAGCTCTCCAGTATGTTTGCAGTTGCCACTGCATCTGGGTCGAAGCCACCCTGTTATCATATACGACAAAATTTCAGTCATTGACTAAATAAAATACATCTATGTATGGCTACAATCTCTTCCATTAAGAACCCTTTTCTCTCTCTTTGAGCTGGTAGCCTGATACTTGGAAATAGAATTAAACACCCCTATTTACCGACCTCTGCCTCGGTTTTACCGGAGTAAGCCTGTTTCCCGAGCAAATAATCGACCTGCACGTTGGCCAGATAGTCTTAGATATACACAAGTAAACTACGAGGCGGGCATTTGTTGGTGGCATTCTGTGAATATATGAATATAACAAATCCATGCAAGCAAAGAAAGTAGTGCTCAGGGAGAATTTTGTATGACCTTGGCCAGGAACTCCTCGGGTGTTCCGTACTCCTTGATAGACTTTTTGTCGGTTGGAGTGATCATAACACCAACGTAGCTGTTGGAATCGAAGTTGTCCTCGTATCTCAGCACCTGACCGGGGAACTCCACCTCTTTGCTGGGATTCCACTTTGCCGGTACCGAGAGCTTAAATCCATCACCACTCACCGTCAAGTAGTCAGTGTTGGTCTTCGGCTTCCCAAACACATTAGCTGCATATATGTATACATACAGTACCAGTTCATCAAATAATACAAGCCCTAGCAGATGATGACTGAATGAGCTAATTGAATATTATAGCTAGTAATTAGATTAGCATGTTACCTGCTTCACCATAGGCAGCATCAGCAGGGGAAACTTTGGTGCCAACAGCTGCAGCACCAACGAGGATGGTGACGGCTAACCGACGTGAAACAGCACCATTACCGTCATCTTCCTGCCTCTGAGCCTTGACGACCAGCTGGGAAGTTCTGAGAGCAGGTGCTTGCCTCAGAGATGGGGTCCTGGAGGCAGTGGAGGGTGCATGGGGGTGGAGGAAGCAAGCAGTCGAAGCCATCTATCTCTCACTCTTCTCCACTTCTGTCTCCTTGTTCAACAATGTTCGTTGTTGGTCTTGTGCTCGGTAGAAGAGGAGATGAGTGAAGGAAAATGGTTGGTTTCGGATTCTGGATTGTGG